>VUQS01075516.1:0-11781 GCA_015108495.1 Heterochromis multidens
GTGAGTTTTGGTGGGCGGCCCCCTCTTGGCAGGTTTGTTGTGGTACCATGTTCTTTCCATTTGGAGATGATGGATTTGTTGGTGCTCTGGGGGATCTTCAACGACTTGGATAGTTTTTTATAACCCAACCCTGACTTGTACTTCTCAACAACTTTGTCCCTGACTTTTCTGGAGAGCTCCTTGGTCTTCATGGTGTGATGCGTCTTGCTTAGTGGTGTTGCAAACTCTGGGGCCTTTCAGCAAAGGTCTGTTTATACTGACAGGTCATGTGACACTTTGATTGCACACAGGTGGACTTCATTTCACTATTTATGTGTGTTTTGACAGACATTTGTTGCACCAGGACTTTTTAGGGGCTTCATGGCAAAGGGGCTGAATGCTTATTCACATGTCAATCTTCAGATTTTAATTCATTAAAAATTCATTTTTCTATATTTTTTCTCATTTCACTTCACTAACGCAGCCTAGTTTGTGCAGATCCATCACATGAAATGTCACTGCGAAACATGTTGATTCCAGGTTGTGAGGCAAAAAAACCTGACGAATCCCAAGGGGGATGAATACTTTCACAAGGCACTGTATATCTAACCAAAGGCTTAAAAGTCCATCCATCCATCCATCTTTGATTTATCTTAAGACAGATAACAGTGGAAGCAGACTAAGTATTGTAATCCAAATGTTTCCAAGCAACTTTTCCAATTTCTCCTGTGGTATTCTGAAACTAGATGAGACCGAGCCTCCTCCCAGTTTGTTTTGTTCTGAAAGCCTCCAGGGGGCAACATCTTACTAGAACTGACTAGATGTTCAAACTACCTCAGCTGGCTTTTGTTGCAAAGGAGCAGTGGCTCTATTCCGAGTTCCCTTTGCATGTCTGAGCTTTGCACGTTTGATATCTTCAAGGCAAAGATTTATTTCTACTGCTTGTATCCACAACCTCCTTTGGTCACTACCCAGAGCTCATAGCATAAGATGAGGGTTGTATAGATCGACTATTAAATCAAAAGCATTGGTTTCCAGCCCAAATGTCTCTTCACGATAGGAGTCTGATGCGATGCCTGCATTCCTGCTGTCACCGCACTGATCTTTCACACTCCATTTTACCATCACTTAAACTCCTTCACATATGACAGCTATTGCCACCCAGCCTAGATGACCAAGCCAACACTTCCAGCAGAGCTTAACTACTTATAAATTCAAAAAGTAAAATATAATGGTCTTATACTGGAAATAAAGATACCATACTAGAGTTGAACCATACCCCATTGTTATTAGTATGACTGGTAGTGGTATAATCCACTAATATATGTTTCCCTCTAAATCTAACTGAGAGTGCAGTTTAGTTGTATGAAAAAATAATCATTAGGACAAGATGGTTATTTCTAGGTGGCAGGTGGCAATCATCCTGCTCTCAGCTCCTCTAACTTATTCATGGTGCCCCTTTTTTTTCTACGTACATGATTGCAGAGCTTTTTGACTTATTTTAAAAAAAAAAAAGTTTTTTTTGACAGAATAAGTGTGAAAGGAAGCTGGGAAAAAAAAAACAGCAACACTTGACTAGCTTAGTCGTTTTAACACTCTTACAAAAAATAAAAACCCCAAAGTGTGACTATGACTTATCTTACAGGGTTGGAGTTTTGTACAAGCCCTAACAATCTGAATCTGAATATTTCCATTGTGTCCTCTAGCAACTCTCCATTAGTACCATGAAAAAAAACTCTACAACTGATAAAATATGTTTAAATCTTTAGAAATTAAAAACCCACAATATCAAAATACACAGCACAAAATATCTGAGGTATAAGATGAAAAATATCAGCTGTCATTATATTCTTCTTCTTTTTTTTTGTACTTCTCTCTTAGGAGATGCTGAAATGATGCACAAACTGCATGTATTGCAATACCCAGGCCTCAGTAATGTCTCTCTTTGTTCTCACTCATTCACACACTCGCACGCACACACATTTTCTTTCTGTTCTGTTGGAAGGTTGAGTATAGGTTGGAAGTGTTGCTAATAGGGTGCAAAGCGGCTGTATCCTCCCCGGTATATACTAGCCTGGAGGGAAGACAGCACCAGCCCCACATCGTCAGCATGGCTCCGAGTTTTGGCATCTGTCAGCGGGGCAAATGCATTCTGAAACACACACACACACACACACACACACACACACACACACACACACACACACACACACACACACACACACACACACACACGTATGGACAGACACAATGTCACACACATGGAGGTATATACAGCCATGAGAGAAAGCAGTAACACACACATATTCATAGAAACACCAAAGTACACAAAAACACAGAAACACACACACACACACACACACACACATAAACGCTTGTTAGCCTCACTGACTCCTGCACAAACTACTACTAGAGAACATTACATTACCGTTATTCCAGTGCAAACCCATTGGGGATGAAAAGACCCATGACCGGAGCAATCGTCATGCAGCAAGCACAGCGAGACGCTTCATGCCAGGGGAGCATGCCAACAGCTACATGAAAGAAATCCAGTCAATACAAATATGAGAAAGTGAAGGGAAAAATTAAATTAAAGAAATCGTCAACAGGTGATTTTAGGCAGAATGTGAACCAGGAGGGGCTAAATCTTTGGGGTGGATTATGCTGATTTCACTGGATGAAAGTAATGCAGATTTTAGCAACAGATTCAGCATGACAGGTGAAGGAAAGCACTGATGTATGAAGCTGTATGTGTTTTGTTTTTTTGTTTTCTGAAGCTGAGATGACCTACAAGCCCTGGAGCTGGTATTCAAGAGGCTTATCACATCAGAAGTCAAGTTTGAACTTCTGAGTGATACATATTTGATTCTACTTTCAAACTAAAATGATTTCATCAACTTTATTCATGAGTAATAATAACCATTACTTAGATTGCACTTGGTATTTTGATAAGGATACTGTGACAGGTAATCTTTTCAGCAAGGTCCTCAGTAAACCAGTTACCAAAAAATCATAAAAATAATGATGTAACACTGTATATTTTGTCATACATGTTAATCAGGTTACGGCTCCTTTTCAGTCTGTGTTCTCTCTTCTCTCCTCTCTCCTATTGTATTCCTGTCACAACTATGCAGAGAACAAATACACACCATGTCCATAGTTAGGATGAGCACCAGCAGTTAGGTTAACATTAGTGAATTATGTTGGCTGGCTAAAGCCCTTAAAGCTGTATCAGGCACAAATCTTGAAATTTAAAGAAATAGTCAGAGTTAGAAAAATAGACACAGGCTTCTACACACCTTCTACTCTGTAAGCCTCTCCCACCATAAAAACAGTTGCTTCATCATATGTGCTGAACGTTACTGCTGGCTGCTGACCCCACTTTCACAAGTAAAAGTCCTCTGCTTAATCCATGATTCAGCATATCTTACCATGTACTTTACTACTTTACACTACTCACCTGAAAAGGTCTGACAATGGGCTACATTGTCTGAAGTCCTAAAACACAACCCAGAACAGTTTTGGGAGTCTAGTTCCCCGTCAGACAACTTCCATTACAGTAAGGAGGAATCTTGTTATGGATTTGTTGTCCAATGATGCCAAAAATGCTGCCTACCCCAGGTTTAACTCAACTTTAGAAGACTGCATTTCATACTTGACTGACACCTATTATCTGTTTTATTTAGTTTGTAAACATTCATAACACATGTTTTTAATTAATCACACAATAGCTGAGTCTGGATTTCTGTTCATTTTGGAAGGTGTTGTTGTGCAAGATTCAAAAGTCTTTCCCTCTGGTCTGCCCACTTTCTTACTCACTTCTTTTCTCCCTTGCTTCTTCCCAGCGACACCACAAGGGATTTAATTATCAAATGACTAATTATTTCATTACCAGGGAGTGAGGTGGTATCCAGCAAATTAGAAATATAATAACTAACATGGACTGGGCTGCCAAGGCATTAAGACATTCATCACCTTTTTTTAGGCTGGATTAATGTGGCATTTGGACTGCCGTTAGCAGCACAGGCAAATTCAATTAGGAGATGTCAGCACTGAAAAGCTCATGCACAGTGGTTAGGGAAGACAAATTTAATATTTAGTAATGCACTTGTTTCTAATGTATGACTAAAGTAAAAACAAAAAAAAAGAGGTAAGACTAGAGTAAGTAGTTTGTAAAACAAACAAACAAAAAAACTGTTCAGGGTTTAAAACATCTGATGATGATGATGCTGTTCACCTCAGGTTATGATTTTAAATTACAATTTTTCCTGCCTTCTCAGCAAATACATTGTGATTAAAAAAATTTATTTTTATTTTTAGGTAATTATAACTATTTTCTTGCAACTCTGAAATGTTAAATTTAATTACATTTAATAAATGATTCAGAAGAATTTAAATTTCATCAGCAGAATAATTACTGAAAGCACATTCCATAAAACTTCCATAATATTTTGCTCCTGATCTCAGTCAACATTCTTTTAATAATGAGTATCTCTGAAAATAATTTTGATTCATATTTGGTTTTAGTGTATTTTTCTGCTTACATGATACAGGTGCATGCTGTTAATTGGATGAATACAGATAAAACTGTAACTAGCAATAGATTTACTACCAAGATGTAGGCCACTTAAGCATGTAATGTGGCTGTATCCTATTATTATTATTGTCATTTTGCTGGGTGGAAACAGTCCATATATTTCCCATTCGACAACCTAGGAAATGTTGTGTTGAATAGGTATTGGATGACCATATTTTCAGGATGTCTAATTGAAAAAAAGTTTTAAATGGAAGTTGCACTGACATTGGAAATGTTACTTTATTGTCTGCTCAACATCATTCTTTAACCCTTTCATGCATAGTGGTCACTAGTGGTCAGGAAAACATTTTTGACAGAGGTTCTTATAATTCGTGCATGAAAGGGTTAACTTTGTTGCAAGGGAAAGTTTGTGTTCAAGCAGTCCTTTATGTTACCCATTAATCAATTACAGTGGAATGCTTGTTATAAGAGTAAGAAACTCACAAAAAGACAATGGAGGACTTCAGTTTGTGATCTCTTACTCTGGAGTCCATTTCTTATCTTACTGAGCTAATTGTTCAAGACAGCAAACAGACCACACCACATGATCATAATGCTGACATCGTGAGGCATGGAGATGATGGCTATGACAGTCCAGATGGGTAAGTCTACCATGCTACACACAATGAGACAAATGAGATGCATATAAATAGCATACTTGTGTTATTTATACTTAAGATTCGGGTGTCTGGTAATAGTAATCTCTGTACAAGGAGTCAGTGTTGTGTGGGTGTCTGATCGCAACCTACAGTTGTGGTTAGAATGATGGGCATGAATGTCATGGTAATTTTTGGGCTTTTAATGATATCTTTGAACTGTTCTTTTTTCCAAGGTGGAATGATAGTATGGCATATACCTTTAATTACTTTAAAAAACAAGCCCCAAATGTGTGGATGTAAACTTCTCACTACAACTGTAATTCGTTTATCAAATGTCATTGTATTAAAAAACAAGACACATGCATTTGCAATAATGTGAACAATATTTCACATTTTATAAGAGACAGTCTGACTAGACCACCAGTGTTTTTTCTGCTTTGACTGAGGAGATAAAATCAATGTTTCAGCCATGTTTGGTGGGACGTGTTAGCAATCAATGCCTTTGTGCCAAATAAATAAATAAATCCAGTGGTTCTCTACTTAATCATCTTAATCACTTGAGAGTAAACACAGAACAGGCAAGTTTGTGGTTGTGTAATTTGTCAAAATTAAATGTGGCTTCTACTGGGATACCAAGGTGATTGATATTTAAATTAAGCATAAGTCAGTGCCACACAATGGTGACCCCAAGTGGAAGAAAGAGAACTTGTTTGACTTAGAAGGGTTTGTAGACGTCAAAGGTTCAGGACTCTGCAACACTTTGCTGTTTAAGTGTATTTCTTATTTTATGCTCTATACTGGATACAGATTGGGATAAAACCTTATTGAAGGGAATGGATTAACCCAGTTGTCCTTTCACAAGCAGGCCATGGGATCACTTATTTTTGGAAAATGAAAGAGTTCAGTAAAAAATAAAACAAGAGAGGTTGTATTCCAGTTACTCTATAAGGATTGCATATTTCTCTGGCAAATGACGGTGCTAGAAATTATGTTTGTGTTTTTGTGTTTTGAACTCTTGTTCATGATTGAAACACAGAAGGAAATTATTCCAGAAGATGTGCTGACTTTTTGTGTTGTTAAAGATTTTTTACTATGGTCCAAAGCAATGAGATCATTGATAAAAATCATGGATAAAAAAAACTTTGCCTAGTTCTTGTTCCTTCATATCAGTTTGTTAAGGCCTACAGAATCTTGCAAGGTGAATTATCAGGTTCACCTACAGTGGTGAACAAGTCAAATCATCAGGTGGTACTGCATTAAAGTAAAACATTAAAAAATGTCACCACAGCACTTGATAGGACTAGCCCCAAAGTGATCAGAGAAACACATTTTTTTTAAAAGTTATGGTCACCTAAATTCAGTGTCAAAGTAAATGTTGAAGGTTAAGTTGCTTGATCAGTCATCTTTCCATATTTCCACTCCATCTGAGTACTTGTGTGAGTACTGAGTATGTGCAACAAATGCAGCTTTAAAATCAGTTTTTTTTATATTTTGGAGACACTTTTTTGCAGATCTTTCTTTTAATTTAAAGGAAACTTCTTCAATTTTAGACATTTTGTGAATGTTAAGTGTGATGATTCACGATGAGCTGGAATGAGAAAAATGCAATTAGGCATTTAGGTCAGTCTTACCATGGCACCAACGCTGTATGTGGCTGCTGGAGCGAGTGTGTGGCTGTAGGGGTCGGCAGCATATACTCGTCCGTAACTGCAAAAAAACAAACAAAAAAACAGGTGATAACAATGGATGATGAAGCCAAATTGTGGCAGTGCAACAAAGATAATAACTATTCATTTCTTCCTTGTTTTACTCACGAATAATCTGTGACACTGAGTTGGATTAAATATATTTATAAAGGTAGGCCACATAGAAATGTTTCTGTAATGATAACCAAATGTCCGACGCTTTTATGATATTAATCTTCAACTGTTGACAGAGGAAAGTGATTAAAGTTCATTTAAATATTCTGGCAGGGCAGGTATGGTTTTTGGTGATGTCACATGTGTTGAAAAACCACATAGTACATCACCATGTTTGGTGTTGTCAGATGTCTGGGTTCAGTAATCTTTATCCTTTTTATCTTCAACAATCTTTATCCTCTTCAGTTTTAGAGGTTAGTGAAACTCTGTTTTATTTCTTCCCAAAACTCTTTGAAAGTAGCAATATACAAAATCTTCTTAGGAGTATGAAGGTAGTCATCACATGTTATCACAATGAATTATATGAACTTTCTAATGTATACATGTGTATTTATTGACCTGATTGAGACACAAGAACATTTTCAAATGATTATATAGGAATATTCCTATCTTCTATAAATTCCAAGGAGATCTGGTGAGATCAAAAGTGCTTTGAATGCTCAATAATAGTATAGTGCTACGTACGTACTATATCAGTAGTTTATAAGTATTTAGCTGTGTAGATATATTGTGGTACATTTTGCCATTTTATGCCACATAAAATTTCTGTTACATCTGTGTACAAATCTGTTCTATTTATCAGTCTTAAGGGTTGCGATTAAAGAGTCTAGAGAAGATTTCGCATTATATAGTGAAAGCACCAAATCACATGGCATCAAGAAAGGAGCCTAAATTTATAAATAATCAAGGAACAGAGAAAAAGTGACTTTTCTATTTTTAGAAAGATACAGATTGTAGCTGTATTCCTAGTGAGCATCGACACTGTAGCCAGCTAGGTCTATTTTCCCCTCCCCTACTTCTAGTCCACTCATGAAAAGGGCCAATCCAGGGCCAGGGGCTGTGCCCATAACTGAGCTGATTTGCATAGCAGCCCAGTGGTTGAAGCGATTAGAAGTTAATCCTGATTAGTTGTGGACATTGCTATTCACCATGCAGCCCCCCCAGCACCCACACTCAGCCCAGCTCTGCATTTGACCTATCTTATCTCACAGTGCAGAATGCTGGCCCATCATCTGTGTCTGTGTGTGTGTCTGTGTGTGTGTGTGTGTCTGTGTGTGCGTGCGTGTGTGTGTATGTGTTTTTGTGTTACCAAACATATGTGAGTGCACTAAGCCTCAGCTACAACACAAATTCAAATGGAATTTGAGTCAAATGCATTTTTAAAGTGACCCTGAGGTGAAAAGATAAGCACAGAAACAGGTTTTTCAACAGCTCTACAAAATAGTTAGGCACTTGGTCACATTCATGAGGTTTTCTGATATAGTAACAATTTAGGAAAGACACAAATATTTTCAATGGACAGAGTTATACAACTTTAAAACCTTCTAAAGTACTGTAGGCTGATGGCCTTTTCTTTGTTATTTTGCAAAAAAAGCAGCAAGCCTTTGTTTGCTTGCTTGTTTGGTTCGTTCTTTCTGTCTTGTGTCTCTTTGGGATGGTCAAAGAAATAGCCACGTAATTACTTCCTCCAAACCATCAATGTGTCTACTGGTTCCACAGAAGAGGGGCCTGAAAGCTGAAGGCTCTGCCTCCCATTCAGTTTCAGGCCCCTCTTCTGTGGAACCAGCTCCCAGTTTGGATTTAGGTGACAGACACCCTCTCTACTTTTAAGATTAGGCTTAAAACTTTCCTTTTTTAAAAAGCTTATAGTTAGGGCTGGATCAGGTGTCCCTGAATCCTCCCTTAGTTATGCTGCAATAGGCTTAGACTGCTTGGGGCTTCCCACGATGCACTGAGCGTTTCTTCTATGCTTCTGTGCTTATACACCACTGCATTTAATCATGAGTTGTTATTAATCTCTGGCTCTCTTTGACAGTGTGTCTTTTGCCCTGTCTTCCTCCCCTCACCCCCAACCGGTCGTGGCAGATGGCTGCCCCTCCCTGAGCCTGGTTCTGCCAGAGGTTTCTTCCTGTTAAAAGGGAGTTTTTCCTTCCCACTGTTGCCAAGTGCTTGCTCATAGGGGGTTGTTTGATTGTTGGGGTTTTCTGTATTACTGTAGGATCTTTACCTTACAATATGAGATGACTGTTGTGATTTGGCGCTATATAAATAAAAATTGAATTGAAAATTGAATTTCATTGTAATGACATGATCAACTTTGTCAGTGGTTTAATGTTGATCCAGTAGTTCTAGAACATAAATGTCAAACTCATGCTGACACTAAAGGAAAAATCAGGAGATTAACAAAGTCAGTGGAACTCACCATGAACGAATGTACAGGTTTTAATTGCAATACATCAAGTAGTTGCTGAAATATTTCAGTCAGACTAACATCTATGTGTCCCCCATAACTTAAATAATCTTTTTACGAGTTACCATTTTGATAGATCACAACAGTAGGTCACCTCTACCACCAACTACTTATGAAGAGCAGTCTGGAAGGTCTGGTGACTATTTTGTACCATAATATAATGTTACAAAAACTGACTTTTTAAAAAGGTCTAAAATTGAATATAGGACTACCCATCAAATTGGTGTATGATTAGAATCACCAATATCATTCATGTTCTGGTCAGCTACAGGGCTCGCCTTGCTTTCCTTGTTGGCTTTGTCTTTCCATTTCTTCTAGGTAATTGGGCTTCGGGCACTATAAAGCAGCCCTACCAGAACCTCTTACAGGGTCTTCTCTGCTCCATTCCTCTTCCCTATGATGTCTGGCTGACTGACAAAGAATTTGCATACATTCACTCATACATTTGCCATGCACACAGACATTGCATACATACAGACTTGCTGACAATCATACAATCATTTGGTTTCTTTACTTTATTTTATTAAAACAGTTAACATCATCCTAAGACTCTGTGTGGCCTCCCTCCATTGTCACATTCTTTTGAGGCTGAGGTTGTGACAGACTGTAGTAGGAAACAGGCAAATGGGAACCATTAAGAGGCCTCTAGGAAAGCTGCAACCGCTAAATACCTGCACAGAGTAAGGCAAGTCCTGAGGAGTCAGCTGAATGGGAAGAACAAGATCTGGGCAATCAACACCTATGCCCTTTACTGATCATCAGATACCCTGCTGGGATAATACACTGGCCAAAGGAGGAGATAGAAGCCACTGACATTAAGACAAGAAAGCTCCTTACCATGCATGGAGGGTTTCACCCAAAATCAAGCACCCTGAGACTGTACACTAAGCAGAAGGAAGGAGGCAGGAACAGGAACATCTTTGCTGAGTATGGCCTGGAAGTCCCAAGGTCAAAGTGGGATATGCCCCCAAAGGTGGTTGAGAATGACTAAACTAAGATCCTGTGGGACTTCCAGATACAGACGGACAAACTGGTGATGGCTAACCAACCAGGCATAATAGTGGTAGACAAGCACAGGAAGAAGGCTGTAGTGATAGATGTAGCAATACCAAGCAATATCAACATCAGGAGGAAGGAATACCAGAAGCTTGAGAAATACCAAGGGCTTAGTGAAGAGCTACAGATGATGTGGAAGGTGAAGGCAACAGTGGTCAGCGTGGTAACTGGAACACTCAGGGCATGTTTGACTGTTGCTATGATGTTCTTTTTATGAAATGCAAATCTTCTAAAAAGTTCAACTTTTGTCTTGTCAGCCCACAGAATATTTTCCCCAAAGTGTTGGGGATCCAGATTTTTCTTTTTTTTTTTTTTTTGGCAAATATGAAATGAGCCTGTTCTTTTTGGTCAGTAAATGTTTAACCTTGGAACTTTCCCATGGATTTTTAACTAGTATCTTTCTTATTGTTAAATAATGAACACTGACCTTAACTGAGTTCTTTTGTGACCTCTTGGATGAGTCGTAAGTGCACACCTGGAGTAGTTTTGAAGGCCAGCCAGTCCTGTTCCAAGTTTTCTCTTTTTGTGGATAATGGTTCTCACCATGGTTCACTGGAGTCCCAAAGCCTTAGACATGGCTTTGTTACCCTTTCCAGACTCATAGATATCAATGACTTTGTTTCTCAACTGTTTCTTTAAATTGTGGCATGGTGTATTGCTTTTGGAGCTCTTCTAGCCTAGTTCACTTTGTCAGACAAGTTATATTTGACTGATTTCTTGATTCAACAAGTCTGGCAGTAGTCAAGCCTGGGTGTACCTACTGAAATTAAACTCAGCTTTACAAAAAATGTGATTATTCACAGTTAATTCCTGATTTAACAAGAGAGGGCAATTATTTTTTCACATAGGGTTTGAGTACCTTTTCTCCTTAAGAAATGAAATCATTATTTAATAACTGCATTTTGTATTTACTTGGGTTAACTAGTATTACAATTTGTTTGATCTAAAACATGTAAGTGTGACAAATATGCAAAAAGAAAAAGAAATCAGGAAGGCGACAAATACTTTTTCATGGCATTGTAGTTATGGACTTAACTATATACAGTTCTTTTGTATATAAAGATCTTTATGATTCTGAATTATACAGGGTGGGCCATTTATATGGATACACCGTAATAACATGGGAATGGTTGGTGATATTAAAGTCCTGTTTGTGGCACATTAGTATATGTGAGGGGGCAAACTCCCCAAGATGGGTGGTGACCATGGTGGCCATTTAGAAGTCGGCCATCTTGGATACAACTTTTGTTTTTTCAATAGGAAGAGGGCCATGTGACACATCAAACTTATTGGTAATGTCACAAGAAAAACAATGGTGTGCTTGGTTTCAACGTAACTTTATTCTTTCATGAGTTATTTACAAGTTTCTGACCACTTATAAAATGTGTTCAATGTGCTGCC
>VUQS01075517.1:20882-31084 GCA_015108495.1 Heterochromis multidens
TTTTTTTCTGACTTTTTTTTTTTTTTTTTTTGTTTGTTCAGCCACTTAACACTGACCTATGAATCATTCAAGCAAAAAAAAAAAGGCACCTAACTCAAGGGATGAATCAGTGTTGTGTCTAGACATAACAGATACCTTAGCAAAGAACCAGTTTTAAATTGTATCTTTAGGCACTTTCTTACTAGCAGCTTGTCACAAAAACAAATAATTGGTTCCCATTTCTTTAGTTGAATCTATGAAAAGATGCCAAAGATAAGACATAAACAAGGTGATTTCCAAAGAGCTATTAGCTGAAAACTTGGCATTTCTCAGTATGGTGTGCAGTGTGTCCTTAAAAAACTCTGAGGAAACTGGACAAGTGGAGGACAAAAGAAGAAGCAGCAATAGAAAAAATAATTAAATAAATAAATGTAGCAATTGAACATTACCTGAAAGTCATGTTCAGGAACAGGAAAACATCTAGCAAAGACCTGACACAGGACCTAAGAGATGCATCTGGTCCTTCCTTTATCTGTTCACTGAACACTCATCAGAAATGGTCTCAGTGGAACAGTGGCTGTCAAGAAGCCACTCTTAAGAAAGGGGAACAGGGAGAAAAGGCTAAGGTATACCAAATTATGCAAGAACTGGACTGAAAATCAGTAGCAACAGGTCTGATGGCGTGATGACTGCAAATTTGAAACTTTTGGTTTAAATCATTGTCAGTATGTATGGAGGAGGCGAAGAGAGAGGTGCAATAGTGAGAGTCTACAGCCATCTGTAAAACACAGTAGAGGCTCTGTCATGATTTGGGGCTGCATTTCAGCCAATGGTATTGATGGATTTATAAAAGAAAAGTACTGTCAGATTTTGATCCACCATGCAATACCATCTGATTGGCAATGGCTTAATTTTTCAGCCTGACAATGATCCCAAACACACTGCCAATGCAGTAAAAGCATACCTGGGTAGAAAAACACGCAGTGGAACACTATCAGTCATGGATTGGCTTCCCCAGAGCCCGGACCTCAACATTATTGAAGCAGTGTGAGATCATCACGACAGAGAATGGAACAAAAGGGAGGAAAGTCTGTTTTTGCTTTATGTACTGTATTTCCATGTATGTTTGCATGTTTCGTTAAATTGCTGCACATATTTCCTGTTCTCCTAGTAAAATATAAATTAGTGACTTCAGACTTAGGCACAGTACTGTATTTACAAAAAATTATGAGGGAAACTTCTTCAGCCTACCTTTTTTTTTCTTTAGCGGTGAGGCACAGCTGAGTTTCCAGTCCACTTCATTGTGTATTATAGTTGGCAGGGCTGACAATAAGTGATCATTGAGCTAATGATGTGCAAACCGGCTATGCTCCCTGTTAGACTGTTTGCCTGACCTGGCTTAAGGCACTGCAGCTGCAGAGAGAAACTGTTCCAAAATCCTAGTATGGAGGTTGGGGTATAAAAGACACGATGTTGGTGCTATTAAACATGCCAAAAAATGCTTTCTAATTTGAGACATTTAAGACATTGGATTAGGCTGTGGCAGTTTTCAGTGTTATTTCAAAAAGTACATGACATAATAAAGTTGGAAACAAAATACCTTGTTTTTATTTCATAGAAAATATAGAATTGCCAACTAAGTTCTATCTTACTTATTTACTGATTTTATTTTTTGTTTGTGCGAGCCAAGTGAAAGAAGTGCATTTCTAATAGACCAATTTTAATCCACAACATACAGTCCTACCTAATTAATTTCAGATCCTCACTGATGTGTGATGAATGAAGTTCATTTATTTTTAATCAGTTGCAGATCCAGCTGGGGAGGAGTAATGAAAAGTGGTCATCCAACCTAGTAAGGCCAACCATTTCAGCTAATAGGGACTTACCCACATTTTATACTACTCACAAGTGTATAAGGGCTGAGTAAATGGTAGTTTATACCGCATAAACAAATGGAGAATATGCCCATGCATGATCAATTTCATGATTTGGAGAAATTTTATCAGAGAAAGACTGATGAGAAAGGACAAAAATTGATATGAATGGGGATAAAAATCTATTATCAGTGATGTAAAATTGCAATAATCATAACTTGTGTGTGTCATTTGGGCCATAACAAATCAGGATCTGAAACACCAGATGCACAATGACTGAAATGTGTGTGAGGGTAAATGTGTTAGTGCTCAGAGTAATGTGCATGTTATCAATAAGCCTAGAGCACAATTAAAGATTTTCTAACCACAACACAGGGATTATATATCAGAGGGCAGACAACCCACGATAAGGACCTTATCTCATGCAGACCATACAGTAAATGTAAAAATTATTGGCATATTTTTATTGATTAGCTGAAGGCAGGCTATCCCAATGACAAACAGCAAAAAAAAATCCATGCATGTGCTAAACTACCACACACATTACACATCGAAGATTTAAGTATAAGTTGCTACTCATAAATGAGGACATATACTGTGAGAACAAGAAGCTAAAAGAAACTCTTTTCCCCTGCTTGGTAGTGCTCTCATTTTGTGGTGATGTATTCAGCACGGTGATGTGATTGCAAAATCCCATCTCGTTCTTCCAGACCCTATAAAAAGCGAGTATGATGGCAGCAATACTGATGTGTGACTGTATGGCCCTGAGCGCACCACCAGGTGAATGTCCCAGAAAAGCCAGAAAACACAATTTTACTCTGAACTGGGGATTTTGTGGCCTCGTTCCGGGAATGGAAGTGAAAACCTACAATTTCATTCATGTCAGTGGAATTCCACGCATATTTCCTTTTGATTTAAATGGCAGGCGAATGAATGAGTGGCAGCATAAAACTGAAAATTAAGCGAAATGGCAGACATTGACCTGTCTGGATATATTTTGAGAAATGAAAGCTCTCTTTTACAGCATTTTACACTTTACCTTTGTTTGGATTTTATCGCAGTCGTTTTTAAAGAAGACAAATAATACTGGGTGAAGGGAAAAAAAAGGGACAGCATGACAGTACTGTGAGTGAATCCACAACAAAAGCAGTGCTGTGTGACCTTGAGATGAGCTGCTGGCACTGAGAATACCAGGGTCACAGGAGAATGAGAGTAAAATTGTGAACTGTGAAACGTAAATGCATTTGTGAACGTGTGCGTGTTTGTGTGCCTGTATGGAGTGTGGGGGATGGAGAGAGTTGTGGGGCTTTAGTGGTAACCCTGTGAAAAAAAAAATACTCTCCACACCTCAATTAGTGGTACTTAGCTGGGCTCTAAGAGAACCAGTCTGAAAGCAATTGAAGTGGTTCAAGCGTGAAGGAGCTAGAAGAAAATCAAAGACATTTTTAAGCAGGAGGAGCATATATCTGCTTTTATAGCCATAGGCTTATGATTTTAGCTTTGGGGGGTGGTCGTGTAATGCTTGGAGTAAACCTTGATTCCCTGAAATTCTCTGAAAGGTTTTTACGATGACATGGAAAGTAGATTCTTTCATACGAGGGTGTTCTAATGGGGCCAACATTACTGCCATGGCAACAGAAACACCAAATATAAAATCACAAAACAATATGAGATGAATATAATTGAGATCAGGAAAGGAAAAAATGAAAATGCTCCCTTGGTGAAGTGTATCATCTGAAGTAAAGGACTAGTTTGTGGTCTACAGTGGGAAAGCTTTCTCCCCCAAAAGAGCTTATTATCCACATATAGACATGTCACTTTGCTTCTGAATGACATAGAATATTGGGACTAGTTTCAGCAGATCTCTTTCTGTGTCTCTCTCTCTCTCACACACACACATACACACACACACAGACATGGACACACACATAAAGACTGCATTTAAAGCAGGCATACTACAGTGATGGTTTCCACCACGTTTGACCACCCTACTAACTAAAGATGATGAAGTGTCGGTGGTTCTTTGCTGTGGGAAACACATGTGCATGAGGTTGTTTATGCCAGCACGTATGCATCTGTGAGTTTCCAAGTATTTATGAATCATACCTGTTTCCTCACTGTAAATAATTGCTCAGTAAAAGGGAAGGTTTGTCATGTTTTTTATCTTTTGCAGATTTAGCGACAGGTATTTAAATGGATCAGTGACTGATGCTTGATTGAGCCAGATGTTGATCACTTGCAAGGGAATGCCTATGTGGCATTAAATAAGCTTCTGGTGCTAGTGAGCAAGGCTGGCTTTACGTTGATGTAATTTGTTACAGCTCAGGACAGTGTAAACACATACTTCTATAACTGTATTTTATCAAAGACTGAGTGTTGTTTATATTTTTTACATTTTAATTTCAACATTAAATAGCCACTTATGATGATGTTTTGTAGATCAGTATCCCTATTTGTTTATTTATTTATTTGTTTTACATGGAAGTAGCCTACTGTTGCTCAATAGTGACCAGAGTCATATCTGTTCATTCTTTGTAGCTGCTGAGTCATTCAGTCTGTGTACAGGAATATTCAGGTAGCCAACTGGAATAATGTTAGTAATGTATTTGCTGTTTATTAAAAACTCTGTATGAAGGTGAAGTCAGACAAGACCTTAACCAGATTATGATCAAAAGCTGTACATATAAACACAAGCCTGGAGCCACATCCTCCTGAACTGAAATCTCAACACAATGGTGCAAGCATGCTTCTTAGAAAATTAAATATGAAAGGAGAGGAGGAATGGTTTTCATTAAATCATACAGCTTATCAAAGCAACATGCTGTAAGCCCAGGTTTCACAATGCCACGTAATCATTTATAGTCAAGGAAATCTGGATTGTATTTCAAATCTATGCTCATTCGCCACCCTGGTATGAACAGTACAAGTGAGGATTAATGTAGAGCAGAGGTGTGATTCTATATACAGTGGAGTCATTTTTTTTTTATCTCACTCTCTGAATCCAAATGAGGTAGTAGTGTGATTTTGTGTGTGTTTTCATTTTTTAAAAATCTGAGTTAAATTTTAGATTTCAAATTGCAGAGCCATGTGGGACATTGGATGAGGCTGATCTTCATATAAATTGGTTTATGCGAAAAAAAAACACATTTTAGGCAATGAGATGGCTAAATTCCCTACCACTGCTGCCTCACAGCAGGACTGTCCTATGTCCAAATCTCACTGTGCAGTTTGCATGTTCTCCATTCGCTACCTGGATTTCTGCCATGTGCTGGACTGGAAATCTGTCATTACAATATTTCCCACCCTTTAGCCCAGTGCATGGTGGAACCACTCCATGCCACTTGTGAACCTCAATAAGTTGGTGTAGAAAATGGATGATTAAACCATTAATTTCACTACACACAGCATACTAAGCATGAATACAATTTGTAAATGTATTACTCACTTTTTATTCTTCCTCTACCGCCGTTGCAACCCTTTTTGTCATTGGTTGTTTCTGCCTTGTTCAGTTTAGTTGAGTCATCAGTTCCCATTAGGAGATTCTCCACTTGTTTTATTGGAAATGTTGCATGGATAATGGGCATTATTTGAAGACCGAAGGGTACATTGCTGTAAGTGGCTACGATAGATGGAAATAAATGAGCTGAAAATGCCATTATCAAGAGGAAGAGATTAAAATCCTTATCCTTAACTTTTAGGCCCAAAATAAAGCAGGAAAAAAAGCACATGATGTGACATTATTTCTTTTTTAAGGATTTAGTAATGGTGCACATAAACTGATTATTTCTCAGTAATCCTTTCAGGATTAAGGCTCTTTTAAGACTTGACTGTTTGTGATTATACCCCACGCAGTTGGCTCTGCCTTGCTCAGCCCAGAACATGTGTTTAAACACTTCATTGAGCATTTCCATGCTCGCTCTAGCTTCCAAGATGAACTGCGATTCTGGTTTTTTAATGTCCCCCAATAAAAATTCACAGTAGTGCATATATCTCAAATGCTGGTGTATGTGATGTGTGCCACAGCACTGTGGTAAGATCCAAAGAGGATTTTTTTTTCTTTTTGGTCTTTGACATTAAACTTCACTTTCAATCCCTCCCAGGTGACCTAGAACTCAGTGAATTTTTTTGCTAATGCCCGACAAGGGAAAAACGACACTATAATGTAAAGGGGGGGATCTTTGTCTCTATTCTGCTTTTACTGTCTTCTTGCACTCATGTACTCTGCATCACCATATTCATGTTCATTGATTTGGCAATATTAACATGATGTGTGTAATAGGAAAATCAAAGCTATCTAATAAAAACAGCCCAGTGATACAAGTCTGATCGATACTGTCGAGACAGTGGGATCACAGAGAAATCCTAAAAGTCAACAGCTTTAATGGTATTTTGGGATAAATAACATCTGAAGGCACTTTGCCTTCCACATGTGGGTTTGATTCATCATTATTACACTGTTCATCCAGACATTTTAATGCACTGATTAAACTTGACACACAGTACATTACAAATCAGAAGTCCTTTTCTGTTATGCTTCACTGGAGTGTTACAGGTAGAGTATTGTAGTCATAAGTAAAAAGAACTTGCAATTAAAGTGACACTCTGTATATATATATTTTCCTTTGTCACATGTGCAATAAATAATAGGGTAAATGAGTATCACTGTGTGGGGGTAAAATAAGGGGAAATCAATAAGACCATTATAATTCAAGGAATGAGTATTATTTAGAGGAAGAGATGAATATAAATCATCTACTCTCAGGGACCAAAGCCAGATGATATCATTAAGAGCCTGTTGACATCAAGTATTGGCTTCAGCAATATAAAAGCAGGTTTAGTAGCAGGAACTGCCAGAGTTCATTTAAATAGTGTATTTCTATTTACATTTATTTAATGAGGGAATATAACATACATTTCAGTATTGGTCTTTCTCGCAAATAGTGATCTTTTTATCCATTTTTCCAGATTATAATCATTAGTATGGTACCTGTTGTATAAAACTGCACAATTGCTGAATAAATTTAATCACTGAAATGTTCTCTTTAGATATACGGAGCTGATATCAGCATGGAACCTGATTAAGTTTGACCAGAGCAAAGTCATAATGTTTAGTCTTTTACATAATCCACGTTACACAGCTCTCAGGAGAGCACAAAGCTCATGCAATGACAAAAAGCCAGTTAAATTTCACTGAACATGGAGGGTGATACTGATTCAATTTAGCTACAGCAATACATGGTAGCCATCTGTGGGGACAGAAACCCAGAAGAGAGGTTATTGTATTGTTTTTATTTGGTTTCAGCAATAGATGTGAACTATGAATTATTGTGTGAAAGAAGCCATGATGTTGGTGTCATTACTGGGATTTCACTTTTTATATATAACAACTCTGTGATTCAATGTAGGCCGGAGAGTGACAGTAAGAAAGTTAGTCCTTTTACCGCAAGATTTAGAAAGATGGATGATACACAATAACCCAGCACAGCTGTTGTCCAATCATATAAAAATCTGTAACAAATGCTGTAGAGCAGAAAGGACATAGAGGTCCCTGTCTAAATTCGACCTTTTTTTTCACCAATTTGTAGCACGTTATTTTCCAAGTCTACCCCTTTGTATGAAATTTCCTGGAAAGCAATATATCTAATCCCTTATGTAAAAACAGAAACAGTGTTTACATGGTACCATCTGGTTAATGCATTTTTGTTAATTTTGTGTAAGTTTAAAAAATATGAAATCTGTGCAGCAATTCAGCTGAAAAGATAAATGTTAAATTTATCTAGAGACAAACAAACATTTCACTGTAGGAAATTAAACTAAGTTGTTGGTATACAGCACATGTGCTGCTAGTTTATATGGAGCAGTGATAGGAGTGACAGCCTGAGGTGGACCAGTGGTGGCTGAGGAGTCTTATTCTTTGCAGCTTTGACTATAGTTACCACTGATCAATGATGAATGGATTTATTAGATTTTAATACATTTATTTTTATTCAATTATAAGGAAATATTTTTTCACCTGTAAAAGAATCACACACATTCATTCTAACATGTCTTAAATGATGCAAGATGCTGTCATAAAGTTTCATTAAGCAGCCAATAAAAAAAAATAGCATAACTTAAAAAAAAAAACTGCATCATTTACATTTAACACTTTGTTGAACAGCGGTTCTGCTTTTTTTGAGTCAGTGACAGCTACCTTTCATCTTGAATTTCAGTTTCATTTTGGAAAAGAGGGGAGCCAAATTTGGCTAGCAGAGCCAGTGGTGAGAGAAGAATTTGCTGGTGTGGGCAGAAAAAAATTCCTTTTGTGCCAGCAGACAATAGCTAATGATACACGCAATGTCCCACACCACAATGTAGGTTGTTTCTACCAAATGTTCTCCCTCAGACCCCTTAGCATGTTATAGCAGATCTCTGAGTTCACAGTCTGATCATGGGGACTTAAGTCATGGCACAGAATTTTTTTTTTTTTTTTGTGCTCCTAACTTTGGGCTCGGTCACTGCGAACTCAACCAAAATTTCATGTTCAGTCTCTAGTTAGAAATCCAGCTGCCATCATCAGTAATGGTCTTCAACAGAAATTTTTGTTCAGTTCTGTTCTATTGATCTGATAAACATACTTACTTTTATGTTTACTCCCTGCAGTTTTGCAGTAAAGTGACATTTATTTTCACACAATGTATGTATAATAAGCATGGGAGATCAATACTTCTGAAATGTTTTTGTCAGTCAAAATGCAGACAAAGTTTCTTGACAGGATCTTTGGGGATTTATCATTTAAATATTATGTATATTTTGTTTGCATCCTGTATTACACCATCAGATCCTGGTATGGGTTTGTGTTTTTAGCTTCACATTAACTCAGTTCACTGTGCTTTTATCTAGTATTAATAGCTAAGCCTACCCAAGAGGTGCCCACCCGCCTGCTTACAGCATATCGCACTATAGACCTTTGAGCTGTCATCATCCACCTACCCACCAAACCCACAACTATTCCAACACATTCAAGGCCACTCATTCAAAAGATTAAACACACACATGCTTTAAGTGCACAGAATCAACAACAAAAACATGCACACACTTCACTCAATGGCCATATTCCAATAGGGTTACCTAATTTAATTTTCTGCATCTAGTAGCTTTGGGTCCCTTTTGTCCTTGACCTCGTTGCTGCTGGTCACCACCCATTCAGGGGGGTCTGCCTGGCTGTCCAATTTATAATCAGGAAGGAGAGGAGCAAAGCACTCACTCACTCACTCACATTAAGTGCTAAATATAATAAATGCTAAACTCTAAATTACACCAAATCAGCCCATAAAAGTAAAGATAGGATGACGGTGAATGAGTTCTGCAGGTGAGACAAAATAAAAATTTGCTTTAGATGAAAAGCAATTTAAGTGATGTTTACACATCCAAAAATATTTAGTCAGCTTTTCAACAACTGATTTTAGTCAGATGAGTTATGTTCTTACATTGAAAGCTTGAAAACCTGGTCAGTTTTAGTTGTTTAGGCTCATTCACTCTTGTCGATTTGATCGCATTATGTCAACATTGTGAAACATCGACATGACTAATCCTCCTACATCCCATCCCAGACTTTTGTATCTGACCATAAGGTTATAGTCATGACAGGTACCGAAGCTTTAGCTCACACAGTGTATGCAAAATCCCTGTCATATCTTCTGCCCATACACCAAGCTGGGCATACTGCAGCTGTCAGATAACATCTGTTCAGCTGTCCTCTGTTTCTGCTTTCTGTGGTCTGTGCTTTCTCTCTCTTTCTCTCTCCATGTATATATATATATATACACATATACATATATATATGAACTTGCAGACCATTTTACACATAATACGATGTAAACCACACAGTAAACATCAAACAGGCAATTAAAATGTTTGTGACACACACTCAGTTTGGTTGTACACATGCCACTTGACATGAGTAGAGCTTTCAGTAAACTAAATAATGCAGTGGGATCTGACATAATTGCTCTATTTCCACAATCTATGTGGAGACGTGCATATAATAATTTTATATAATTAAATTATAAATAAAAATTGTTGTTGTTTTTTTAGTATTAAGATTACTCTGACATCTCTTTTGTTCCAGAAATATATAAATAGTATAGCCTTGTCCTTGCAATTGGTTTCATCAGTTATACCTTCTCTGTAAAGAAATCGTACTCATCCATGAGTGGTATCTTACGCAACATTCAAACAGCCAAGTAGTAAAAGACACATCCAGCATTTAGTAAAAAATTTATGTTTACTGACATTTCAGTGTCCCGTAGGGTAATACAGAAATACTTACCAGCTAACCAAAAAAAAAAAAAAAAAAGTAAACTTGAC
>VUQS01075518.1:7558-22787 GCA_015108495.1 Heterochromis multidens
CTTGGGGAGTTTGCCCCCTCACATATACTAATGTGCCACAAACAGGACTTTAATATCACCAACCATTCCCATGTTATTACGGTGTATCCATATAAATGGCCCACCCTGTATAGAGTGGTGGTTCTCAATCTGTGAGGTGGGCTCTCTGAAGTCCTGTAAAAGTCATGTAATGCACATATTTCCCCCCTCCTCCAAACTCCATGTTAAGGTCCACTCTGTTACATTAACATTCCAATTCCGTGAACCTGAAACATCTAAAGACTCAGAGCAAGGGCTCAGTCGTGACCTACAGGACACGGTCAAATCTTGTGCACCATCCTCACAGTTCTGCTCAAAGTTGCTATCCCACAAAGAGAAAGATATTTTCTATGAATGATGTGTTCAGTGAAGTATATATATATATATATATATATATATATATATATATATATTATTAGGGTTTTGAAAAACTGCTAAATTTTAAAAACAATAAAGATCCTCAACACTATGTTCTTGATCTGTCAGAAGTCAGACAGTGCACATTCATATCTTTCAAAGCAGTGGCTTTGGAGGGAGACCCAAAGGGATTAGATGGACGTATTTCAGTTGTATGCTAAATCAAGGAGGCATCTGAACATATTTCTCAAGAACAGGTTCTAAATGATCTTGTTTTTGAAATCACAGTTGTGTGGGCTCAGGTGAAGGTTTAGAGTAGCTACTGTTAAGAGCAGCACTAGCCAGTTAGTGAGTGGGCAAATTCTGCATGAATACTGATGACTCCATTTAAAGTCAAAATATATAATGGATAGATGGATGGATAGATCCCGACCCCCACTACATTACTTCTGTAATACTAGGAGTTAATGGTGCAGATCCTTCAGTGCCTAATAACAGTATCATTGTCTACCTACTACATTCAGCACAAGTGTAAAAAACATCAGATAGGGAACAAATCTGGGTCTTTACAATGGTGGAAAGTGGCTTTTTAGCTTTTAAGAGTGAACATTATAATTTATTATTTGTTGTTATTAACCCTCATCCTACCAACTGGGGTCCACGGAGGCCCCAGAGGTGTATATTTATATAAATATATTTTTGGTCATATCTCACAGGGTTTTTTTGTCATTCCAGCGTTTTATGACTTTGTCAATCTGTTCCCAATGATGTGACATTATATTTCTGCTTTGATTAGTGCTTTTTAAAAATACAAATGTTTTAAGGTCCCAGGGGACCCCAGTCCCTAGGGCCTTTTACGTAATGTTTTATGAAAAATATATCGGTGGAATGAGGGTTTAAAAAGCAGACATACCTGTTAACCATAGTTTGTTTGCTTTTTATTTTAGTCACATGAAAATCATTTTATGAATTTGTTTATCAACAGTTTGAAAACTTGGAAGTGGCAGTATATTTGCATGAAAATTAGAAAGCAAACGGGGGATACCTTAATTGGCAAAAGCTCAAGATATATTTAAATATGGTAGGCCTCTGCTTTCTGTACCCAGGCTATAGAGCCTTTTTAATGTAAAATAAATGGTTTCCATATATTATAAACATTGCTGTCACAGCAGGGAGCCCAGATTCTGATCTCACATAAGCTCATACACACAACTAGAGTCCAGGCAAAGTGAGGTACATCTGCTGAGGTTTAAAAAGAAAAAGTGCTGACTTGATGAACATTGTGAGGATGGGTGGGTGATTGTGTGGTTAGCTGTGTAGCTCAAAGGGGCACCATTAGGGCACCCCACCAGCTCTTTGATTAAAAAGAGCAAAAACCTCTATTATGTTCCCTAAGGCCTGTAATATAGACATATATATTCACACCTTGTTACACTATTTGACTGGCCTTAGTATTTGCAGTAGTTAGACTGCACCTGCCCACTCATTAACACTACTGATGGTGATATAAGACAAGTAATTACTAGAGTGGATAATGGTAAAATATGGTACTGTCTTTTAACTGATTACAGAAATAAAATGACAGACCAGTTAATGTATCATGCTGTGCTGTGCTACAGTTATGTCATAAAGATATTACTGTTTTAAAAGCTGTTAGCAAAGGTTGGCTGTGTGCAAGCACAAAGGTCAGCAGACTGTGCCCTGTGATGGTGTGTAAATGAAATGGTAATAGAGGGTTTCATCACCATTACTAATTACTGAATGACAGTTTTCTCACTAGTGTGTAACTGTGTCTGTGCATGTGTGCATGCGTGTGTGTGATAGGCCTAATTAGGTAAACTCCCATTACACTTAAAAGTGCATTACTGCTGCTCTTTTGTAAAGGCTATAATTAGAGCGCTGCGGAGAGTGAACAGTAATTAAGTTATTTCAAGTATTATTAGGCTGCTTGTTATACGAGCCAATTGTATTGAAAACGATGGAATACATATCTGACTCTGTGCCACAACTCTGTTACCTTTATAGATATTAAACCAAACAGCTATTACACAGTGTATAATTTGTTAATGTTATATACGTCTTGTCCTCTTCTCAAGGGATTTCTTTCTGTTAAAATTAAGATACCATAAGAGACAAGCTCAGCCTGTAGAAAGGCGAGCCTTGTGAATGCTAAAAAAACCAGACAAATGACAACATGAATGCCAATTGGTATGCTCATGTATTTCTCGTCTAAGGCTCTCAGCCTGACTTAGCATTTTTGTGCATGTGTCATCCGATGCCTGCAGTAGCAACAGCGTGAGCCCCAGATCCCCTACCTAATCCAGATTGCCTTCTAATCCCGATCACACTCTCCTCTTCCAGTCATTGACTCCATTATTCCTCTGCAGCTTAATGCAGTCTGTTTCTTCTAAATGTTTATTATTTCAAATTATTGGGATTATTGGAAAGGCCCTGCACTCCCGTAATGATCAACTTCACTCATTTTTCCTGATTATACCTTCATTCTTGCATGCTTGATTCATATCCCTCAGTCTCTTATTAGTTTTGCTGCACATTCTATATCTTAAAATCTCATTAGTATTTACTAATACTATTTAAGAAGACAAACATTTACGTGCTATAAACTCTCTTTTGTATAATCATAGTGCTGCTCTTTCCTTCTTCTCCAGCAGCAGATTTAAGTAACACTTGTAATGATGTTAATCACTGTCTTAGGAGACCTTAACAGGTCTTGAAGGAGAGAGGAGACTTGGTCATTGGCACATTTGCACGAGGTTAGTAAATCTCATCGGAAGGGTGGTGGGATGGATTGGGAGCATGAGCTCTTTTGCCAGGAGAGCTGTAGCAGATCCTCTTTACACACTGTAATGAATGGACCTATTTTTAGCATACAGGGTGGTTTTCTTGGACAGAAAGATAACTCTTTGTTGCACAGTTGTGGTCTGTGTACTTAACAATCATTTTAAATGGAATCACTTTGAATCTATGTGTGCACATAGACTGTATAGAATTTGTAGATCATGAAGCATTTCTTTTACTTTTTATTGAGATGAAAGGATTTATTGAGATTGAAAAGATATCAAAGTGAGGTCTAATTGCATATAGTTACATAAATAGGTTTAACAAAGTGTAATAAGAGATAATGGCATGACTCCAGAGAGCATATTAAAAGAACATGCAAAAATATGTATAGTATTAAACTGTACACTACCTGAAGAAGTAAACTGCTTGTTGGATAATCATGCATTATTAGAGAACAAGTACATGTACATGTTATGTTGGTCAGTGTAATGTAAATTACACGTTACCTTCAGTTACAGGCATTGTGTGTCGCAATCACCCAACAATCATCCACCCATCAATATGAAAATCTATTTAAAATTTCCAATGTTTATTTAACATGTGCATGAAATTGAAAAAATAATTACTGGGTAAAACAGCTGTTTTAGGTGTTTCTTGATATTATCTATAGTAATCAGGGTTCACTACTGTGCATTGTAGTCAGTGTAGAGAAATTTGACTTAAAATTTGAGTAACTCCTCCCCCTCAGACCATCCATACATGCACAGTTATGTTATGTAAGATAACATTTCAGTGCAGTCCCTGCTTAAAATTAAAAATAAATAGAGGAAAACTCTTTTTTCACCAAGTTTTTGTGCACTTCTCTGCATAATTCTGCATAATTTGCAGATCTGCAATGTCTAATAGACTAGAACTAAAAGTAGCAGTATTGATTGTGAGTCACACTTATTAAAATCCAAATATATCTTTAATCTATTAAATCACAAACCTCTGTTTTTGATCAGTTGTTTACATGATAAGTAATGGAGTTGTCCCATCGACAACTCAATTTTCTGCTTGTAACTGTTTTATTTTAGTTTGAGTTTTATATGGAAAAGCAACCCTTTCACTTAAATCAACGAACTCTCAAGTATAAAATTGTATTTTTATCCACATCTCACATCCAGTGTTGTCAGCTACGTTTTGTGTTTCCTCAACATTATGACCATTTCTCTTGTGCATGCATAATACCATTGATGGCCATAATTTCAGGTTTACAAAATTAAAATGTAAACAAACAAATTACAGTGCAGTGCTGTAAAGTACATACTTAGAATATAGGTTACACCATAAACTAGACTTGAAAAGGACTGAAATGAACTTCTCTCTTAAAAATCTGTTTTAATTGTATTACCTGGAAGATATGGTTTGCTGCATGCAGAGCCTGTAGGTCTGCTACTGGAAAATACACAAAACAAGTAATCAAGCAGTGTCTGAATTAATGTCTGAAAATTATCAGTAATGTAAAGTTCAGTCTCAAGGTTGTCACAGTAGGCTGCACAAATGGCCAAGAAGTATTTTAAGGTAACACCTGGCGAGGTGTGTAAATGGTAAGCCACCCATGTCTATATGAGTGACAGGCCAGAAAATCTTATTTGAAGTATATAGATTTCAGAAATGAAGGAAAAGGAGATACAGACATGTCTAGTTTCCCTAGACGTGGAACCCAGGATGAATGTCATGCCCAGGTTTAGCAAATCTCATTTACACATTTCACGCAGGGAAATGTCCCTCTCTCCTTGTGTTCCCCCTGTCTTCCCCTCCCATCGCAATAAAATGCTTCCTACTTAGCAGAACTGTGGGCCTGGAGGCTGTGTCTCAGAAACAGTGTGATACACACACACACACACACATACACACAAACCAAAAAAAAATCTCAGTATTGCAGTTTTTTTCTAGGTGATATTAACTCATTCTGCGTGACCTGAGTGTGGATGGTCTTTCTCTGTGGTCTTGCAACTTCTAAGCTCACGTTATTTGCACTACTTTGAGTAGTGGTTAGATACTTACAAATAGCATTTGTACAAAAACAATGCAATTGCAAAATCTACTGAAAAGTTATGATTTTAATCAGTCTTGTAAGTTCAGAAGTTGCATGCAATCAGCAATTTTCAGACTAATTTCTCTAGGTTATGAGTGCATCCAGATGAAGAGTAGGTAAGTGTCTCTTTATGTGCAGTTTAAGTGTACGTGTGCATATATTATTTTCCTCTGTATATCTGTAAAAGTGCCATTATCTACAGTTTACTGCTCCCTAAAACTGCTTTGGCTGGATCCCAACTGTCCTAGCGCTCCCTTATTTTGGGACATGTTTGTTACAGAATGAAAGGAGTGTTTTGAGAGATGATCACAGACATTCTCCCTAGAGAAATCTTAAGGAGGAAAGTGAGCCTATTTTCAGCGCTGTAGCAGCGGAGAGTGGGACTCATTATGACTCACTCAGAGCTGAAATGCTCTGGATGATGTCTGAGTCAGACATGAGGGCCAGTGTCCGCTGCCATGGTGATGCACAGCCAAATGTAAGTGAACTCGGAGAGCAATAGACATGGAAATGAAATGAGGGAAGCTTAAAAGGGCCCTGAGGCTGGTTCTCTATTGTCATGATAAAATTCCTAGAGCAAGAGCTGGTAGGCTAAAGGCACCTATAATGTGCATAGTTTTTGTGTAGTTTTTAATTCCCTAGCTACATCTAGGCCAAGAAAATTTAGGGAGAATTAAAAAGATATTTTTATATTCCATCTCAAAATTGCTTTGATTAAAGGTGCCCTGTCCATTTTTCAAACATGTAAACAGATTTTTAAAAATGCATCCTTTGATCAAGACTTTACATTCAACAAAATCATATTGTTTTTTTAACCTTGACTAATTCATCTCCTGCTTATCTTGATTTTGTCTGCATTACCTGATGCAGCAGAAACATGCACTAACCACAGAAAGTGTTTGTCTTTTGTCTTTTCTTGGTTAAATGCATTAAAATTGAATTACCACAGTTATTTGGATTTGGCCTCTACACTATATTCTAAAAGTTAAGTCTATAATACAGCGTTACTCAATCACTTGCCTCTTTCATGCCATGATTCTCACTTTGGCACCCTGAATCTTTTGGCTGAGATCCAGTATAGCTTGCATTAGGAGAAACTTGCATATGCACCAAATATCATGAGCTGCATTCAAAAGGAACTCAGATGTGGGAAATTAATGGAGAATTCATGTATTGATGAAGCCTTTATGGGCTGTGATATTTGACTGATGTATTGATTTGTAAATATAATTGCAAGTGAAATATGAGGAAATATTCTTTGTTCAATGTCAGTAAATCCAGTGTGGCATCTCTGATACTCACCTGCCACCTCAGTGTGCTTTTGTGTGCAATTTGACATGCGTCTTATACTTCACAGCGGCTTCACTGTCCAGTCAGCAGCAGAAGACTGTGATGTAAGGACAGAGCCACATAACAGGCCAGCAGATATTAATCCAATGTGCCTGGCTTGGCCTGGGCAGGTTGGCCTTAAGCCAGGGAAAGATAGAACAGGGTCAGGTAACAGCACGTGTTCCTGCCAAATCCAGCAGGTACAGCAAGGAGAGAGGCACATATACCTTGCACATCTGTCTATCTCCCTTTGTTTCTCACAGTAAGATAAATATTACATTACAGTATTGGATAATCTTTGTTTTTTTCAACAAAGGTTTTTGACAACTATCATCTAAAGTAATTTGAGAGCTGTAACTGTATTGAAAAAATTAAATCAATAAGTAATAACTAAAGCTGTAATTAAAAAAAATGTTTACAGTATTGATGAAGGTGTTGTTGCTTATGTCTGATAGTGTCTGATTAGTGAAAAATGTCAGTCATGTATACCAAAAGCAATGCTTTCAAATGGCTCCCAGTAATATTCCAGTAAACAAGACAGTTGTTATAGAAAGAAATATTTCCCAATTTTTAAAGTCTGAATCAGAAATATTTAGACTATTTTTAGAACATTTTCATTGTTTTGTTTGCTCTCTCTCTAATTCAAAGTGTGGGGTTTTTTTTGGCATCACAGTTTCTGTCATATTGCCAAAGCATCAAAATACAGTTTATAATAAAATAAAATAATAAAATATCAATAATAGAAAGAAAGCAATAAAGTTAAATACAAATTTCAGCTAAATTGAATATGCTCACTAAACAATTATACATCGTATGCATTCACTGTCCCTCAGGTTGTGGCATGTTGATATGCATCGACCAGGCATAACATTATGACCACTGACAGGTGAAGTGAATAACACTGATTATCTCTTCATCATGGCACCTGTTAGTGGGTGGGATATATTAGGGAGCAAGTGAACATTTTGTCCTCAAAGTTGATGTGTTAGAAGCAGGAAAAATGGGCAGGTGTAAGGATTTGAGCAAGTTTGACAATGCTCAGATTGTGATGGCTAGACGACTGGGTCAGAGCATCTCCAAAACTGCAGCTCTTATGGAGTGTTCCTGGCCTGCAGTGGTCAGTACCTATCAAAAGTGGTCCAAGGAAGGAACAGTGGTGAACCAGCAACAGGGTCATGGGCTGTTAAGGCTCACTGATGCATGTGGGGAGCAAAAGCTGGCCCTTGTCGTCTGATCCAACAGACAAGCTGCTATAGCTCAAATTGCCAAAAAAGTTCATGCTGGTTCTGAAAGAAAGGTGTCAGAATACACAGTCCATAGCCAGAGACCAGTCATGGTGCTCATGCTGTCCACTGAAGAAAGACCCAACAATGGGCACGTGAGCATCAGAACTGGACCATGGAGCAATGGAAGAAGGTGGCCTGGTCTGATGAATCACATTTTCTTTTACATCACATGGATGGCCGGGTGCATGTGCATCTCTTAACTGGGGAATTCCTGGCATCAGGATGCACTATGGGAAGAAGGGCAGTCAGTGGAGGTAGTGTGATGCTTTGGGCGATGTTCTACTGGGAAGCCTTGGGTCCTGCCATCCATGTGGATGTTACTTTGACACGTACCACCTACCTAAGCCTTGTTGCAGGCCATGTACACCCTTTCATGGAAACAGTATTCCCTGATGGCTGTGGCATTTTTCACCAGGATAATGCACCCTGACACAAAGCAAAAATGGTTCAGGAATGGTTTGAGGAGCACAACGAGTTTGAGGTGTTGCCTCCAAATTCCCCAGATCTCAATCCAATTGAGCATCTGTGGGATGTGCTGGACAAACGCGTCTGATCCATAGTCCTGTAAGTTGCCCCACGTCGCAACTTACAGGACTTAAAGGATATGTTGCTAACATTTTGGTGCCAGATACCACAGCACACCTTCAGAGGTCTAGTGGAGTCCATGCCTCGATGGGTCAGGGCTGTTTTGGCAGCAAAAGAGGGACCAACACAATATTAGGCAGGTCATAATGTTATGGCTGATCGGTGTATATTGGGCAGCTCTGTCTCCTTCTCCTAGGAGTATTTTTAATTTTGAGATGTTGTTCACCTGATTGAAATTTGGAATTGCAGAACTGAATTGGTTCAAGTAAGTGTTTAGTGCTTCATTGACTGATTTACATATCAGGAGGAAATGCATCTCTGCATCAACGTCACCTGTCAAACAGTGATCAAATATTCTGTTTCCTTTTGGTTGCTGTGACTTTTTGTGTCTTCTTGTTTGCTTGCCAGTTTGTGGTCACTGAGCCAATACTTGGTTAGGATCTGTCTCTACTTTCTATCTCTGACACTTTAGAGATATTTTGCTCTGTTTAGGGCCAGATAACATTCTAGTGTTCTTTGGCTTTTAGTTTATTTTTTCCAGTGTATTCAGATAGGTTTCCTTGCATTTTCTCTCTCTCTCTCATATAGATAGATGGACAGGTAGGTAGGTAGATACAGTAGGTAAATGAAATAAGGATAGTAGTCAGGTACACACACATACTGACACACACAGCCCTTTATATCAGTCAGGCTGCCAGAGGCCAGCTCTGTGAATTGAGAGTCAGTGACAGACAGCGGGCATTCAGAGCTGACACTACTGAGGTGGATGTGGAGAACTGCTACAGCCAATCTGTGTCATTCACTAGTTCACCCTGAGCCCCATATTGCAACACTGTTTGATGAAAAACATGCAGAACACTTGAAACATATATTATAAGCACATGTAGTCAGTTTTTGTTTGTGTAAGTTAAGAAATCAGTTCATGTTTAGCTGAGAGCTTGAGTCGTCAACCTTTTTTTTTTTTGCTGGTATGTGCAGGTTGTATTTGTCTCTAATCTTACAACATTACCATTACCTGTTGCATTGCATGTGAAGAGGCACTGTTTAACCCTTGTTTAAGTGGAAACAACATGCAGTGTTTTAGATTTTTCAAAACACATTCACATTGTATGTATTCTTTCAACAGATGACTTGTTTACAACACTTCAGTATATTTCTTATTGCTGTAGCAACAACTATAGCAAGTCTTTGTACACAGCAGGGAGCTGATGGTACCATCTAAGAATATCTTGCCATTAAATTGTCATTATTTGATATTTAAGCTGGTGTTTGGTGTTGCACTGCTTGTGCATGTGATTGGCCACAACCATAATGCGTTTTAACATACAAATGCAATGCTTTTTGCCATTGTTTTGCTAATTCCAACACATTGAGTGCTTTGGTCACACTTGCATCTCAAACACAGTGCAGCTTTAGTGGGCAGTATATATTTACTGGTAATAATGAGCACATGTATATAGCTGTACCTCTGATCTCATACTGGTTTGCACCAGAGTTTATAAATCATGGTTAAAAAAAATAGGGCAGCCACAACAAAGGTGCTTTGACAGTTGAAACAAGTGTGTGGTAAGTGTGAGTCATTGTCTTTTGTGTGTGTGTGTGTGTGTTTGTGTGTGTGTGTTTCACATCTTAATATGTAGAGCAGATTAGTTATATAGTAGTTGAATCGCTGTGAAAACCAGCCTTTTTTTTTTAAAGCGTTCTCTCGCATAAAAATATTTTTTCTTACCTAGCACTGGTTACAGAAAACTGATTTTTATCAATGAATGAGAAAATATAAAAAAACCCAAAAAAAGTCTTTCATATCCACACGCACCTTCCTGCAATGTGGTTTTCATCTTTACTGACGTTGATGAGCAACAGTGTTTCTCTTCTGCAATGAATCTTGACTCTGCAAGTTGGACTGTTCACGCTGCATTTCATTCTGCAAGTTTCACACTTCTCAAAACATGTTCACATTTCCAAATTAGTAGATCCTTTTCTTCTGATTAATTTTATTCAGAGGAAGTCATGTGAGTTTACAGTCGTGCATGCGTGTGTGTACGTGTGTCAACAGGCTTTGGTGGCCTGTTGAACCACTTAAAGGATTCTATTTAACGGGTCAGCCGAGCAATTAATCAAGGGTTTAATTGGAATCCCGAGTGGAGTGACATGATTTATGCAAATAAGGTCATTAATATGCAGGCCTGCATTCGATGCTCAAATTAAAATGGCTCATCCGCCAGCGCTGGCTAGCACTTTCATTACGGTAAATTAGAGAGCGATAATAACTCCAAATACACATATTTATTTTCTACAGACATTCAGAATAGGACATGCCCACAGGAAGAAAAATATGAAAAGGCAAAAAAGAAGGAAGTTCTTATATGGGAGTTGGCAAGAGGCAATGCTAATGCTGTTAATTTTACCTCATTAGAAGCACACTGCTATCTGCAGGGCTTCAGTTTTAATTGGATCACCAAGCAATTTAAACCACATTTGGTTCTTAATTGCTTTTTTTGCTCTTTATAATAAATAGTATAGCAGTAGTAGCTTTTCACCAAATTCTTTCTCTGTTAAGTGCAGTGCAGTGATTCTAGTTTTTGACCTATGCTGCTGCCCTTGGTTACTGCACCCACAAGGACAGCTTGTGATTCTTGGTCCAGTGTCCAGTCCCCTCTTCCTCACTATGTGCTGATGCCAGGATGTTAGAAACAAGATGGAAAGGAGCTGAGCCACAGCTGGAGTCGCATTCTCCTGCTACTTCTTTCATAACAGTAGCTGCACAGAATGCAGGCTGTAAAAGCTGCTTGTATTAACAAGTAATATCCAATAATTGCCCTGTCACTGTGGAGCAGTTGCCAGCATAAGTGAAGTGTGTATGTGCTTTTAATGATGATGAGAAATAAGGTGTAGTCTGATGCTCAAGTAGCTGTTGATTGTGACTGGAAGTGAGGAGGAGGGTTTAGCGGTACCTAATAATGTCTATGTAAATCTTAATCACATAAAGTAATTGTCATATCATGGTGTCAACAGTATTGTTACTTACTGATGTATTTATACCATGACTATGTGCCGCATCAGCACACTTGGTTAAAATAGGTTTCAACAAAGCACAACACTTACAGTGGGTAACTTGTTTTGTAACATTAACGATCAAAGAAATAGAGCAGAGGCACTATCTCACACAACAAAGGCCACATACTTTGGTATTTAGTGCTGTAAGTCTGCAGTGAAAGTGAGACAAGATACTGTATTAATAATATTATTCAGGTTAGGATTGACTGATCGATCAGATGGTGCCTTCACGCTGGGCAACATGTCACCGTGTCAGTGAAGAAATAAACCCTTCTGTTTTTATAAAAGAGGCAAATGGCTTAGTCTCTAATAGTCAGATGGGGTTGTAGGAGGAAAAAGCTTCATTGCTATAGACACAAAGTTCATATGAACCCAGGAAATGAGTCATTCTCTCTCATGGACCAGACCTATGGAAAAAAATGTTAACAGAATGTTAATATTATAGCATAGTGTATGTTTTTGTAATCCACTGTTTCTCTTTTTTTTATATTCAGAATGTCCTCTTGACTGTAGGTTAATAAATAGAGGCAAAGTGGGCCAAATCTAACCCTCAGACCAAAATTAACGGATTTAAAAATGTAAATTTTTTCCTTGTTAAATGTATGTATTCTATCCATCCACCCATTTTCTTAACCATTTATCCAATTCAGGGTCTCCTATCCCAGCTGTCATAAGGTGAAAGGTGGGGCACATACTGGACAGGTCACCAATCCGTCGGAGGGCTTGTATGTACTCTCAGTACTTTAAATCTCAATAATGACCACAAAATAATCAATATCCTCTATATGGATAGAGACAAACCAATATGATGCCTTTTTCTGTGCTATGTGTAGAACATTTAATAGACTATACTGTCAAAAGGCTGTGGTGCTGAAAATCTAGTCAACTTACATGATGAATAACAAATAAATCACAAAACCACTAAAATAATATCACTTTAATTCAAGCACATTTATTCCACGGCTTTATCCATAAAATAGATTTGGGTGTCACAAATGACACCAAAATGGCAGTAATATACTGTCTGGTATTGGCTACAAGAAGTGAAATAAATTCATTTCCATCCTGATTTCATTATCTGCTGTTACTGTGCACAGTTTTGAAAGCTAATACTAGCCGAGCTCAACAGGAGGCCTAATGAATCAAAGGGATAATGTTGAATCTCTCTGAAGTCTCGGTATAATGAAAATTGCTTTTTACTGAAACAATGACATCATACAAATTCTTTCTCAAATTCTCTGGTTGATTTCAAGATGAAATAAACGTAATAGTCTTTATGTAAATAAAAAAGTTTAAGCACACTTAAGAGTAAATCAAGGCTGTAGTATCCTTTGTGATGTTTGTTCAATCATGCTGCAGTTAAAATACTTTTAAAAACTGTTAACATTGTTTTGTGATTTAGCATGGTATGTTTTCTTAAATTGCCTTGCATACACATTTAAACCTTATGTTGTCATCAGTAGAGCCTGAAGAAAATGTCTTTTTTTTTCATTTTAAAGACAGGATGCGGAACAGGACACGAAATGAGGACAGAACCAGGGTTTCTGCAAGTCATTAAAAACTCTGAAAATTAAAAGGAGCCAAAATAAGGTAGTAAAAAGTCTTAAATTTCGCCTGCATTTGGTATGTGTGTGTTCCTCAAGCTCGGGGTGCTCTACCAGAGGCCTGGAAGGGGTTCTCCCAGGTTCTGCGCAGTGTTTTAGCTGTTCCTGGGACTTCCAGACAGACCTCTGATGTTGTGCCTGGAATCTGCTGGAGCCACTCTTGCAGTTTTGGGGTTACAGGTCCTAATACTCCTGTTACCACTGGGACCACTTTGAACTTTACCTTCCACATCTGCTCCAGTTGTTCCTTTAGTTGAACACTCAGATTATCACATCTATCACATCTGCGGTCTTCTGCTCCTTGTCAACCATCGCTATGTCTGGTTGGATGGACAGCAGCTGCTTGTCTGTCTGGAACTGGAAGTCCCACAGTACCTTAGCCCTGTTGTTCTTGACCACCTTTGGTGGTGTCTCCTATTGGGACTTGGGGACTTCTAATCCATATGCAGCACAGATGTTCCTGTATACTAACTCAGCCACTTGGTTGTGCATCTCAGTGTGCGTGGTCCCAGCTTGCAACTTACATCCTGCTACTATGTCTTGGATAGGCTCTGGGGCATCTTTGCACAGCCTGAAACTTAGGTCCTGTAGGCTGTGGTAGACTCCTGCCTCTATGGATCTGGTGCCTAGGGCCTGTTCTTGTGCTACCATGGTCAGAGCCTCTTTGCTGTCCTTTAAGCTGGCCTCTTCTAGCCACTGGTAGGATTTCTTGATGTCTTCCTCTATTTGTCGGTGGTACATCCCATGCAGGCCTTGGTCATCCCTGATAGCTCCTCTTCCTGTTCTGCATCACCATCTGTCTTCAGCTGCCTGAGGCATTCTGGGAGCAGCTCATCTCAGAGGGCCATCTTCATGATGTATTCACAGATGCTCTGTGTTTCATCCTGGATTGAGACTCATTAATCCTTGCCCTGCCTCTTTCCGCTGCTCATAGAGCCTAAGTTTGCTGGACTTTGGGTGGAGATCTCTGTGCATTGTAAGGAGTTTTCGTATCTTGTCATCAGTGACATCTATTTCCTCCTTTGACCATCTTATTATTCCAGCTGGGTATCTTATGACTGGTAGGACGTATGTACCGATGGCTTGGATTTTATTCCTACCATTCAGCTGGCTTCTCAGCACTTGTCTTACCTTCTGGAGGTATTTGGCTGTGGTTGACCGTTATCATGGTGCCCGTTGGCCTGTGGGATACCCAGGTACTTGTAACTGTCCTGTATATCTGCTATTCTGCCTTCTGGTAGCTCCACCCCTACAGTCCGGCTCACCTTCCCTTTCTTTGCAACCATTTGGCCACACTTATCAAGTCCGAATGACATCCCGATGTCCTCACTATGGATGTGGCCTGCTCTTAGGTCCACCAGCCACTTGGAGTTGGTGTTGTGTGACACCTCTTTCTCCCAGATGTTCTTCCAGTATTGCTCAATTTCAGGTCTGGGTGGCCCTGACCTTGTGTTATTATTCCCTTGTAGCTGAGAGTATACAATGGATGGGAACAGGCCATTTATTCTCTTGGCCTCTGCTTCTCTGGTATATCTCTTCAGCCTAGTGGCCAGAGCTGTGAGCCTTTGTTTGGCAGTTTCTAGATCCTCAGTTATGGACATCTTCTTGTACCTCTTTTTCATCGAGGACCTGTCTCTCATGACGCCCTTCTGCAACTCTGTTAACAATTAACATTCTTCCGGGCTTCCCTGAGGGGAAAAGGTGCTTCTTCTACCTGCATCCTTGATCTTATACCCAACTGCTTCTAGGATTACTGTGGCGTATATGAGCTCATTGGTTTTTGTGTTACTGGTAGTGGGCATGGTGTGTACAGCAGTGTTCACATCTGCAAGCATCTCCTCTGATTTGACTCGGTTAGTGAGCCAGGGGAGTCGTGCTCTTGGTTGGGTTTGGTTCTGACCACAAGCTTCATCTTCAGCTCAGTAGATGCATCTGTCATTACAGGTGGCTGGGCATCATCTAGTTTGTTTTCACTGCTCTCTTCTACCAGGATTGAACTTTATAAAACAGGAAAAGGATATAAAAAGATATCCAGGGAATTGAGAATCAGCAGTGTCCAAACTTTAATTAAGAAGTGGAAAATAAGGGACAAATAACTTCAGCTGACATAC
>VUQS01075518.1:24714-34861 GCA_015108495.1 Heterochromis multidens
GGTAGTGTGATGCTTTGGGCGATGTTCTACTGGGAAGCCTTGGGTCCTGCCATCCATGTGGCTGTTACTTTGACACGTACCACCTACCGAAGCCTTGTTGCAGATCATGTACACCCTTTCATGAAAACGGTATTCCCTGATGGCTGTGGCCTCTTTCAGCAGGATAATGTGCCCTGCTACAAAGCAAAAATGGTTCAAGAATGGTTTAAGGAGCACAGCAACGAGTTTGAGGTGTTGACTTGGCCTCAATATTCCCCAGATCTCAATCCAATCGAGCATCTGTGGGATGTGATGGACAAACAGGTCAGATCTATGGAGGCCCCACCTCAAAACTTACAGGATCTGTTGCTAACATCTTGGTGTCAGATACCACAGCACACCTTCAGGGGTGTAGGGAGTCCGTGCCTCGATGGGTCAGGGCTGTTTTGGCAGCAAAAGGGAGACCAACACAATATTAGGCAGGTGATCATAATGTTATGCCTGATCGGTGATCGGTGTTTTGTTTAATCTCTGTCACTTTAGAGAAGATGCTAAAAAATGAAAGAATTTATACACTTGTGGCAATGACCTTTGAACTAAAAGAATTACATACATAAAGATAGAAAGCAAAGTATTAATTATCTCTATTTCTTTCAGAGCAAACACAGTAAGAACTCGCTGCTCAGTTTTAACATGTATAATTGTAACAAAAAAAAATCATAGCTGTACATACATATATGCATATATTGAACCATTTTGGCATGTGTCCTTTTTTTGGTTCACTTTCACTGTCAACTTATGGTTCATGAATGAACCACCATGTGAAATCAACAAGGACTGCTATCATGTCTCTCATATGCTTCAATTCCTGACTGAAAACTGAAGCATTGCAGCTAGGACTGCTCAAACAGGCAAAAATCATAATCACAGTTTTGGTCAATACAGAGAACATGAATATTTCCTCGTAGACTTTGGAAAAATGGTGGATTTATTAAACTTATCTTTTACAGTTCCTTGAATAGTAATTACAGTTTAAATTAAACAATTACATAAATGAAAAAATAAGTATAAATTGAACTAAATCTGCCACTGTCTTGTGGGAAGTGGACTTTTACTGAGAGGCAAAAGGAAAGGGATGTACTGAAAGGCCAGACGAGATATATAATCTCTTCAGTGAGCTCTGGGTCTACCCCAGGGTCTCCTCCCAGTTGGGAGGAATGCCTGGAAAATGTCCAGAGGCCTCCTGATCAGGTGCCTGAAACACCTCAGCTGGCTCTTTCGAGGCCCTAACTGCTACTGTATGAGTATATATTTAATGAGGTAAACTGTTTTTGGGAATCCTAATCCTGATTTATTTGCTGTTCCAAACCTGGTCTAAATGCCATCTTGATCTTGATGAAGGCCTCATTACAGTCTGCCAGCAGGTATTTGGCCTTCCTGTGGTAGATTCGCACCACACCCAGCAGCAGATGCCCTGAAGTTCGTAAAGCCATTTTCACCTGTAAAAAAAAAAAAAAAAAGACTTTTACTTTTTATATAAACTATGTGTCACCTTCCAACTGTCAACATAATCATGTAGTGAAAAAACAGAGAAGCAGTTTGTCTCACAGCTGATGAGTTCTGTTATGCAAATGAAATGAAAAATTCTGTACTATTACAAATGTCAAAACCAAAAACAAATAAAATATAAAGGATATAAAATAACATTTAAAAACTTCATATTTTAGTCTAACCAAACAGTACAAACATCAAATTTAAAATGATTAATATTTTACACTACAAAGATGTCACAGAACAAGATGACTCTGAAAGTAAAGCTCGAGGACAAAAACAGCCCTGATACACAGGGAGAAATTATTAAGTCTATCACATTCAGAAAGGTTAAATAAATCCTGAGAGTAAACTTATGCCAAACTAATATCAAAAATAATCCTGAAACACCAATAAGGTCCCAAAATGCAATTATGGGATGACTGCATGAAGACAGACATTGCAACCTTACAAGAAATGACCACAGTTTCCAGCAAGGATCGACCAATATGGCTTTTTCAGAGCCAATACCGATTATTAGCAATCAAGGAGACTGAAAACCAATATTTGGAACTGACAGGTTCTATTTCAGTATTCCACAGCATGTCTTTCTCCCCTCACCCCCAACCGGTCGCGGCGGATGGCTGCCCCTCCCTGAGCCTGGTTCCGCCGGAGGTTTCTTCCTGTAAAAAGGGAGTTTTTCCTTCCTACTGTTGCCAAATGCTTGCTCATAGGGGGTCGTTTGATTGTTGAGGTTTTTCTCTGTATTATTGTAGGGTTTTTACCTTACGATATAAAGCGCCTTGAGGCGACTTTTGTTGTGATTTGGCGCTATATAAATAAAATTGAATTGAATTGAATTTCTTGATTCAACGGGTCTGGCAGTCATCAGGCCTGGGTGTGGCTAGTGAAACTGAACTCAGTTTTCCAAAAATGTGGTTCACTCACATTCACTCAGGGTCACCGAGTGCTGAAGAGCAAAGTGCGTAAAAGTCCCAACGCTCTGCCTTACTCAATAACTGCAACCTGGCATTAACATCTGCACAAAAACTGTGTGCCAGGAGCTTCATGGCATGGGTTTCCATGGCTGAGAAACTGTTGTAGGGTTAATGTGTAGGTGGCCCAGTACCACATAGTGGTATCAAATACTATATATTAAGCTTAACTATATGTCACTGCAATAAAGTTTATTATTCAGGAATTTTAGTGCAATTGGGAAACTTGTCACCAATGAAAGAGAGCACAATCATGGTGCTGCAACTTCAGCAGAGAGGATTGGGATGCTTACTACAACTTCAATAACATCTGCTGCCTGAACTCTGATCCACTAATTCGCTGTAGCTGCTTCAGACTAACAGATTTTATCAGAAATTGAGTTAAAAAAAAATTGGACAATCCCTAGCTTATAGTAATCAAAGTCTGTGGTAGGGATTTGTGGTAGGTAACAGCCTGAGAAATGACCTTGGGTGAGATGATGCTCTCCACGCTGCTCTCCAGATTGCACTCAAAAACATGTGCCTTGGTCAGCTTCTTGTCCCAGTGGGCTGCCAGCCAGATTTTGGCCAGCGGCCCACGTTTGCTGAGGACAAAGTGGGCGTAAAACATCGTCTGGCCGCCTTCTCACCACAAGGGAAAGGGGAAGTGGGGGAGGCGTCAGGCCTAGAGAGAGAGGAAAAAAAAACACAAAGAGAGAAACAGTAGTTTATATGACTGAAATCACCACTATGACTAGGTAAACTATGCAGGAGAGTTGAAAAGAAAAAGATTGATTGTGTTGTCTAGCTAATAGGAGTACTGACAGCGGGTCATAGCAGGGTGCAAACTGATTAACTGAGACTTTTCTAAACCACTGCCTGGGATGGGAGCAGTCCCAGTGTGATACAGACTGCAGATGCATATCATCTCACCTGCATGCACATAAAGCCAGAGAAGGCAGAGAAGGCTGCTCACTCTCTCACTTCAGCAGCACCTGCATTAGTCCTCAGTTGCTTTTGCAGTTTTGTTTATTAATTATTAGATGAGTTGGGCGTTACCGGCAGTCCTGCTGTCAGTTTTGATTCTATCAATTTAGTTTTGCTAATGTTAGTTTAGGGAAGGAGCCTGAATCTGACAGCCCACTGCCACCGGACTGCATGGATCATCGACTACCTCACCAACAAACCGCAGTATGTTAGAATTTGTGACTGTGTGTCTGATGTAGTTGTCTGCAGTATGGGGGCTCCACAACGTACTCTCCCTGTTCCTTTTAACCCTCTACACATCGGACTTCAGATACAACACGGACAGTTGCCACCTCCAGAAGTTCTCTGATGACTCATTCATTGTTGGGTGTATATTGGAGGGGAATGAACTGGAATACAGGAAGGTTATTACTGACTTCATTGAATGGTGTGGGAAGAACCATCTTCAAATAAAAACCAGCAAGACAAAGGAAATGGTGACTGACTTCCGCTGCAAGGTGACACAGTTTACATCAGTGAACATTTGAGGCTTGGAGACGGAGATTGTATCAGCCTACAAATACCCGAGTGTTCATCTCAATAGCAAACTGGACTGGTCACATGATACACATGTCCTGTACAAGAAGGGCCAAAGTCGTCTCCATTTACTGAGGTCCTTTGGTGTGTGCAGGACATTGCTAAGGATCTTCTACAACACTGTGGTAGTAATTCTGTATGCAGTGGTCTGTTAGGGAAGCAGGAGCTCAGAGAGGTACAGGAAGAGACTAAATAAGCTGGTCAGGAGTGCTGGCTCTGCTGTGGGCTGCCCCTTGGTCTCCATTGAGGAGTTGGGTGAGAAAAGGATGTTGGCCAAACTCACATCCATCCTGGTGAATCACTCTCACCCTTTGCGTGATACAGTGAGAGCGTTACACAGCTCCTTCAGCAACAGACTGCTACATCCAGGTCCTTCATCCCATCCGACTGTATTGCAGTCAAATTAAAGTAATGCCCTTTTCTGCGCAATATTTTACCACTGTATATGTTATTTAAACATTTTATATGTATACATATGTATCTTTTGTTTTGTTTTTGTATATTTTTGTACATAACCACTTTATAATTATCTTTATTGCTATAGTATTGTTTTTTTTATTCTATTTTACCCTTTTTCTCTTGCTTTTTTCTATTGTGCTGATGTAACAAGTAAATTTCCCCAGCGTGGGATCAATAAAGTTTTATCTTATCATTGTGTGGTTGGTTCATGGTCCCCCATCTCCCTTACTCGTGTCTGTTCTGTGAAAGTTTGCATTATTAAAACTTGCGTGAACTGCAGCAGCATTGCCGCTTATATGTCAGGTTCCCCTGAGCCGTGGATTTAGGGACCGTAACAACACGTATGTATAAAAGTAAAACAATAATGTATCCAAGCTTAATATTGCCAAGCTCCAAAACAACCTACAAAAGGTCAGAATAAGTAATGTTTGGACAGTTCCATTACAAACAAGAGTAAAGCCTTATTTTACATGTTTGCAATTTCAGGACATTTATCAAATCATTTTCCATTTATTCCTTTGAGCTAGTTATTACTCTTTAAATACACCCAGTCAGGACTCATAATTATTAAGACTGTAATACAAAGAAAATAAGCTGAAAAAAATAAATGCAGGTAATTTATCATCACAGAGAATTTTACAGTAAATGCAATATTTTAACAAAGGAGGAGCAGCGGTCTGATTGGCCCTTTACATTTATGGCTGTATACACTGTATATCCTACTAGGTATTTACCCACACCTCACTGTAGACCCCGTAGAAACAACCAGCAGGTCCACCGTTGGTCAGGACAGTCAGGATAATGAGGGACGTAAGGACTTAATAACAGAAATACTGCACAGCCCGTGAGGGATGACTACAATGAAAGTGCTAGCCCAAAGGCAGATATTACACTGTTATCACCGAGAAACATAACGACCCTTTAACCTTAGACAGGTGAAGAACAGGCAGGCTTTATTTTGACCGTTTTAAATGAGATGTCTTAACCGTTGACGCTCCCTGCATCCCAACAGGTGATGCTGCAGATAAGCTAGCGTTAGCCGCTGTCATTGGAAACCGGAGCACCGCGACGCTAGCGCGTTTTTTTTTTTTTTTTTTTTTTTTTTTTGGTGACACCGATAATCACCCACACAAATCTAATCTCCCGTTCACATTAGGGAGTAAACGACTCACCGGTTAGCCGTCTGGCGCTTTTCCCGTTTTGCCGGCCGTGCCGTCGCTGCTGTTGGTTGGGGCTTATTTTTTCCCCCCGTACCCCTCCTCCTCTTCCACTAAAACAAACAAGATGGCGTCCCGTCACCGTCTCCCTGCACCGTCAGGACAGGCAGGACGGTTTGAAAGCAGGATGCAGACACGGTGGTGCTGATGAGGGGAACGGGAGGGAGATGCTCCTTTACCTGTGTGCTGTATTCATTAACTTGTTTATTAGGACTATGTCAGTTTCACTTGGTTAAAACGCCTTTTTTTATTATTATTATTATTATTATTATTATTATTATTTTGATGCAAGTCATAATGCATTGGTGTATATTTAGAGAACAAAGGGATTACTTATGTTGAAGTGTCAGCTGGTGCCTGATTTTTCTGCTTTTCTTTACTTAGATGAAGACATTTCCATCATTGATTAGTGCATAAAGGGTGCAAAATTCACGAAAAGTTAAGGGAATTACCTGTCAGATGCTCAAAATGTCTTAGGGGAGGACGCTCCGACCCCACCCCAGCTTACTGTCCCCCCACAAAGCTCAAAATAAACCTGTATCCATGTTACAATATGGAATAATGCTGCACTAAACATACTTCTCAAAATAATTTGATTTACACTGACAACATATTGAAAAACTCCCTCTACAGTGAAAGAAAGAGCCTGACTAATGGGAAAGGGTTTTTTTTTTTTATCCCCCACTGAGCAATACTTCAGATTTTTGGTATGTATTCTGAAACATAAAATAAATGAAAAATTTGTGCATTAATTATTTACTATAGCTTGCAGATAAATGCACAGTAGCTTATGTTTGTGGTGCACAAGAAGAAGGCCTATGTCATAAAAATAGCCTTCCTCCTCCTCTTTCAAAAAACATGAAAGCATGCAGAATTAACTTTTATACTGTATATAACGGGGTTTTTTTTGTGTGTGTGTGTGTTATTTTCATTGTGGTTTAAAGCGCTTTGTAACATCTTTAAGCACTGCTTTGGACTGCACTCACACAGCAGGTCCTATCAGGGCAGCAATACATTTGCTCTTGTGACACTTTACCAGCTCAGCTGACTGCAGACATGAGCTCACACACATATCAGGAGGGAGTCCTCCTCACACATATGAGGAAAGGGGGAAATTAATCAGTCACATGTTGTTTCAGCCCAGTTAGTTAAAAATCAGTTTACACATACAGGAGTTTAGCTTCTGTGTGTCCTTCTTTTTTTTTCTGGCAGACATAATTTCTTCTTTCAACTTTCTCCTCTGACTTTCTGCAAATAGCTGAAGGTACCAGCAGGAGGCAGTAGCTGAAAGATAATGCATGAAAGCACAGCTTTTCACATGAAAATGTTGCAGTTCTTCAGTGGGGAAAAGGATCACCTGTACTGTGCAGATTAAAGTTAATGAAGTAATATAAGGCAGGGTCTTCACTTCTAATAATGTCAAATCTTTAAAAGAAATGGTCCAAATCCAACTGGTTTAAGTTGTCTGAAAAATTCACTCTTTCATTTTATGGAAGATTGTCTACTTAAGATGTCGCAGTGTTTAATTACCACTTTACTCATACTTATTTTCTATCTGTGAAATCACAGTAAATCATTCTGCACAGCAGGACTGAAGCCTTTCAAGTCATTACTACTATTTATTTTTTTCACCAAATATCCTTAAAATTGAATGTTCTGCCTCGTCAAGTGGAAATAAAGACTTTTTTTGTGTTTTGAAGTGATGGAAAGTTGTGCTTCAAGCTGAATCTGAAATTAGAATACTTGCAAGATCAGTGGGGAAAAATATTTGCCTATCGTGGCTGGGCTGATGCACAATTTGCCTTTACACAAACAAAGCTCATTGGTACCCTGCTTTTAACTCTGATAGATGTAATGACATTAAAAAAAAGTCCATCTTTTCATTTTTTTGATAACCTTTGTAATATAAATGACTCCACAAATGCCAGTTTCACCCTAAGGAGTAGAGGGAAACATGTTTAGCAATATGAGCAGCTGGAACCTATCCCAGCTGCCACAGGGCGAAAGGTAGGGTACACTCTGGACAGAACTAAAATCATCTTCATATAAATTTATGAGTACATTTTCACATAAAAAGATTATAGTTTTTGTGCTTCATAGCTTGCATAGGAAGTGTGTAACAGAGCAGTCTTTTAAGAAGCAAGATGTGGACTTACTCTTTAAACAAAAAGTTTTGTTGCCAAAACCTAAACCTAACCCCAGTCAGGTCTCCCAGCAACTTCAGTGTGGCACCTTTACTCCGAACCATTACCCAGGCTACACTATGATGTCACTCCCACTGTAGGCTGCCTATTCCTACTTTAAGCAATAATTGGCAGACATGAGAAGGTCACCAGCTGATGCAGCTCACCTGGACCTTCCAGGCTATAAACACTCTCCCAGCTGCTCTCTCTTCCATCTGATAATAACCTTCTTTTGCTTTTATGTATTTTTCAGTTTCTTTTTAATAATAAATAATAATTTTAAAAAAGTAATAATACATTTTTTAATAAATTTAGTTTATGTGGACTTCCTATCCATCTTCCTATCCATCTGGTGAAGAACGTGGGCTCAGCCTGGATTCGGACCAGGATCTCTTGTATCTTAACTGAGAATCATATCCCTACACCACTCTGAGCCAGCAGGGACTCTCCCACATTATTTGTTCCTTTTAATCCAACTTTCTTAATAAATATTAAACTTTTGTTTACACAAATCTTTCCTGTTTTGTGTTGCTGTCTCGTAAGCCAGAGTTGTAACAATTCAGGATATTCAGACCTTGGATCATCATCTTGTTGATGATGGCTTAGTTAAATTGCTTTTCTTGAACAGGTTAGACCGGCTTTTGTTAGCACTGTGGCCAAATTTTAGGAAGTAACATAAGGCTTTAATTATATTTGTTATTAGTTTCTCTCATTTATTGTTAGAAAAGAGTAGAATTAGACTCTGTTTTGTTTAGTTTGCAGACCCATTTCTTTGAGATTATACACTTTTATGGGTAAATATAACTGCTTATAAGTTTGTATGAGCTTACTTTTCTCAGCTGAAGTGCCTGATTTCAACAGGAGACTAATCAGGTTGTTTTTCATTATCAGGTGGCAGAGAATGTGGGCAAAAACAATGTCTTGGGAGCATTTTTCTGGTTCCCAAAGGGTGGCCACCCCTGTGTAAAAGTGAACCGAATGAGGTAAGGCTTAATTTGAGACAGAAATCAGTGCTGCTCCTTTCTTCACCACCTGAGGCTCAGTCTATGCGTTTGGCAGCAGCTTGTTTGTCCTTGTCATTGCTGTCATGCATGCGCCCTGCTTCCTTGACCTTCAAGACTGATGGCTCAGTCTTTCCAACCTCTTCATACTCGCCGCAGACCTCTCCACAAATGGAGTCATAGCTCACATCTTATGAGCTTTGACAAGTGATCTGCTCCATCCTATTCTCCAAGACACTCACCTATCCATCTTTGCAGATCACTTTATGAGCAAATTGCAAATCAAAGCCATTTATTTAATGGTGATTGTGTGGTGGAGAATTTGGTTGACATCACAAGGTCTCGCTCTGTTTCACACACATAAACACTTTGGTCAGAGTAAAGAATTACTCTGAGAAAGAGCTGTGCACTTCGAAAACACTGACTGATAGCGATGTCGCCTCCAAATGTGGCCTCTCACTTTTCACAGCCAGGCTCATAAGTTAGGCAGGAAAATACACCGGACCCCTGTGTCATCTCTATACAGAAGTCAGGAGAAAAAACTGCTCACTCTTGCCAAAAACCATCCCACAAACCCCACTGGGAATGGACTTAACTTGGGCACAAAAGCCCTGGTTATATTTCACCGTAGGATGGCCTTTGTGCCTCTGAATCAGCCGACACTGAGGCTCTGTCTGCTCCTCGCACAACCTGTCTGTCTCCTAAGCTGACAAGCAAGTCTTATTTAGGGAGAAGCACTGAAAAAGTCCACTGGAGTTTCATGGATTTTGTGTGCGGCATACACGGGGGCACATACACATTAACACAGGTTTACACATGGGCACTTTGTCCAAATGAGAGCTCACTCACAGCACATTTCTCACACTAGAATTGTATGGGGGCAGGATTTGCAGAGAAAAAGAAATAGGGGGGTGGGGGTGGCAGTGGTTGGAGGGGTCTTTTCAGTTCTTTTTGGAGGCAACAATAGTCTTTGTCCAAGATCTTCCACCATTCTTATAAGGGTTACCGAAAGGAGGAGGAGAAGCAGGAGGAGGAGGAGGAGGGAGGTGGCCATGCAGGCAGAGGGTGTTTCTCCATAGTAACAATGACAAAACAAGCCAGTTCAACACCAAGCAGGCAAAAAGGTTATTGGAGCCACTGAGGAGACACACACAAACCTGTGCAGTAGAGCCCTGTCCACAGAAGGAAAGGAGGAAGACCAGTTTGGTGAGGATCTGAAAAGAAGGGAGGGGGGGGGGAGG
>VUQS01075519.1:2345-17929 GCA_015108495.1 Heterochromis multidens
CATAATGAGTGAATACCTAAGTGGAACAAGAGCTTTGTGTGTGTGTGTGAGTGTGTGTGTGTGTGCGCCTGTCACCCTTGATAAGCCTGGGCAACTCTCTCTTGTCAAATCCATGTGTGTGTGGTAACTTGTGTGTTTAATGACGTCAGAACTCTCATCTCTCTTTTGTGTCTTCATTCCAGTTCAACCTCATACTCATACTTAGATGCTTTGGTGATAGTTTGTTGTGTTTCAGCATGTATTGTGTTGGCAGTGGCAACCCAATAAAATCCTTTATTCTCACTCTAAGTGATATTATTTAATCCATCAGTGGATTACATAAAAGTGACTCACAATATTGCATTTTTCCAATACATATCAGTCAGGACAATTATAATCACAAAAGATTATTTCCATTTGCTGTACAACTGTTCTGGAATCTTTCACGTGCATATGAGGAAAGCACCCCCGCCCTTTCAAGTTCATATATGGAAAGGTTGGGACAGCAGCAGTAAGACCATCCTGTAGAATACAGACGGCATCAGTGACAATAGATATAATAATAATGATAATAATAACTATTTTTATAAAACAGAGTTTACACAGTGCTTTGACAGACAAGCAAATGCAAAATACTAAAGCCAGGCATTCTGGCCAAAAACAAACCAGGACAACACCTAAGACAGAAGAAAATATCACATAAAAAACACAAATTTTCAACATATTAATAAATGCTAATATACATTGAAAAACAATATACAAATGATTAAAAATGATAGGAGATGATAAAAAAGAAGATAAGACAAAAGCAAGAATGTTAAAATGTGTTCTGCTAGAGGTTTCTTCCTGTTAAAGGGAGTTTTTCCTTCCCACTGTTGCCAAGTACTTGCTCAAAGGGGGACGTCTGATTGTTGGGGTTTTCTCTCTATTATTGTAGGGCCTTTACTTTACAATATAAAGCGCCTTGAGGCGACTGTTGTTGTGATTTGGTGCTATATAAATAAAATTTAATTGAATTGAGTTGAATTGAATTGAAACAGACTGAAGGGATCCTGATGGCAAAATCACAGTCACGTTTAGATTTTAGCCTCAACTTTGGAACAGCCCAGAAGGACCCACCTGAGGATCTAAATCTCTGAACAGGTAAAGTGTTTGGCTCCAGAGCTGTTATAGTTTTGAATTTTGCTAAACACTTTTGATTTTAATTTTGTTTTGAGCTTTTGTGTTCAGTTCTGTTTAGTTTCAATTAATTTCCAGAGTGGGTTTGCTCATTTCAGTTCAGTGTTTATTAGTTTCGGTTTTTAGTTTTAGTCTTTTTAAAATATTATTATGTGGAGGCAAGATTTAGGAAAATAGGCAAAGACAATAAAGACAAAATATTTTATGAAGAGAGTTGACTCACCAGTCATATAGACATCCTCAAGTCTCAATAAACATAAACACCAAAGCCTTATCAGGCAGGTTGTATAAACAATGAAAAACTTGCCAAATCTTCTAGGTATTTTTGTTTACAGAATAGTTTTTGATACTTTGAACTTTTTTTGTGAAGTCTATTCTTTTACTTGAATTCAGTAAATTGTTTTTTTCATACCTAGTCTTAGTTTTAAGCTTAGTTTAAATTAAATGTAATAACCTGGATTTGCTCATCGCAGATCACGGTTGGTCACTAGTAGACCTTCAGGACTCCAGTTGCATAGGTAAGCCTCTAATGTATTTACCTGCCCCTCATATACCAGTCAGTGATATCCTTACTGAGATATGATATATAGTAGGTTGCAGATACTACAGTCTCTATGGGATTTGTCAGTTGGGTGTGTACAAGAGTACGAGCATAGCTGTCATTTAGTATAGGCTGGCACTGAATTCAGCTGATGTGCTGGGATTGCCTGAGCTTGATTTTGTGGAGCCTGAACTTCGCTGAATTTTGAGATCCATATAAATTAATTTGGCTGATCACATCTCAGGGTTTCTGAGCCATTTAAAAAGCATGTCTTTATACAACTATGATTTTTCTTTACTTCTAAATTATTTCATTCAAAATAACTATCATATTTCCTAGTAAATGGACAGCAACACTGAAGTAAAACTGAAGTATAATTAATTCATGTTGGTTTCAGTCAGTACTGTGAGCTCAGAATACATCTACTGACAGAAGTGAAAATAATGGTTACACTCTAGATGTCTAGTAATTACTAAAATTAGAGAGTGTTTTTTAAATTACCAGTGATCTTACTGTTACAGTAAGTGTGCTTTCATCCACCTATTTCAAGGCAAATTTTTCACATTTCACCCCAAAAAACTTTCAAAAAGGTTTCAAAGTTTCTGAGGTGGAAAAGAATATTGATTTATTTAATAAGTACTAAAACACAGTTTTGAGGGACATTTGCTCCACTGAACAGACTGTAAATGGAAGCTGGTGAAAACATTCAATGTGCGATGAGCAATTGAAAAAACGGTTCTTCAACCTCCTCACATTCATACAATACATGAAACAATCACAAATATTACATTTTTTCTCATTTCACACCCGGCTTTTCCATTTTTTGAGGTTTTACTGGTGTTCGTGCTTATTGCACACTCTTCTGAAGCTACATACTGGAGTATGTTTCAAACCAAATAGTTTGTACTACCTTTAAAAGCACAAGTGTTACATAGTAACATAATTATGCACAGCTTTAGTATTCTTGGTGTTGTAGTCACAGACTGTCTACAGTAGACGTGACAGAAGTAATTGCATTTAGAAAGGAAAAAGGGAGACCTCCTTGAAAATAATTAGTCTGGTCTCTGTCAACTTTTTCTTGTCCCCAAGGACAAAGTTTGGCTTTTGCTGTAAGGTAAAACACAAAACACATGTGTGGTCAAAGGTCAAATGTGGCCCACTTTTTGACCTCCATGCACCAGGGGCCCGATGCCTAAAATCTGTGTCCATGCACAAAGGCAGATGTATAAGCCATGCTTATGCACGTAACTCTTTTACAGTATAAATCTTGGACATGCACAAGTCTACTTTCAACTCCCATCTTTATCCATTTACTGGATGTGGACTCTCCCTTATTTCATTATTTGGATATAAAATTGTAGTTTTCACATGGTAATGGGATGGGATTGGACTACCACGGCCTCTGCTGCCCAATCCACAAAGCACCAGACACACACCTAATTAATTAATTGTAAAAAGTGTGGAGTGCCTAATCTGTGTTGGGAATTACTTGCTGCTCCAAGTGGAGAGGTTCAAGTGTCTCAGGGTCTTGTTCATGAGTGAGGGAAGGTGGTAGATTGACAGACAGATTGGTGCATTGTCTGCAGTAATGCGGATGTTGTACCGATATGTTGCAATTTACTGGTAGATCTATGGTCTTACTCTCACCTATGGCCACGAGCTCTGGGTCTTGACTGAAAGAATGATACGCATTCTTTTGGATGCAAGGGACAAAAATTAGCTTCCTCTGAAGGGTGTCTGGGGTCCCCCTTACAGTAAGGGTGAGAAGCTTGACCTTTTGGGGGCTACTCCTCCACCTTAAAAGGAGCCAGTTGAGGTGGTTTGAGCATGCACCCATTAACGCTCTTTGTTATCCTCAGTTTTGTTACATTGAAGCCTTGCATTCTAGAAGTATTTTTATATTTAATGGTTAGTGTGTGAAAAACATCACAATCTCACACTCAAATAGGACTCAATAGAAAATTGTAACTCCTGTGTGGTGATAGCTCGGTTAGCAAACATGCAAGAAACGTGATCCGATGCATGTATAAATAAGGAATTGATGAATTGAAGTGGGAGTAAAGAAGCAATTTTGTGTTTTCCACAAAACTGCAAAAAGACCTGTTGGCTGGATAAATACTCTGTGTTTGTGTGCAATTGACTGAGGACGCTGGTACCTGATTGGACATGCAGGTGTGCATTTGGGATTTCGTGTTAAGGTATCCTTGAGAATGAGAAAAAATTCATGCCTGCACATGGCAGAGCTGATGAAGTGGTCAGAGTAAACTGGTGCACATAAATCACTCAAGTGTTGCTGTTGCATGCAGATCTCAAAGACACAGAGTCTGGCTGTAAGAACAATGTTTTTTTCTTGGTAAACGCTTTGATGAATCCCTGCTGCTTTATTTTGTAGCCTCTCCAATACATGATAAATGAGAATACTATTCCCTGGAGCAACAAAAGAATTGATATTGTTAGAGAATGAAAAACCTGACTACAAACCCGACTTCAGTGTGATTATATTTGTATCAGACTGACATTTTACTCTGTTTTGCGCCTTCACATCCTTTCCACACACTGAAAAATGTATAATTCACTGTTGTTGTCATGAAAATTAACAGATTCTTTATATCTTATAAACCAATCTGAAGGGTATTTGATCTTTAAAAAGTCTGACCAAGATTTTTTGAACTTTTTGAACTATATACAAAAAGTAAAACAGTCTCAGTTGGTGTATAGTTGGTGGGTCTTGTCTGATCAAAACGTTCAGTGACAGTGGCTGTTAAAAAAACCTTCCTGGTTTCAATTTGGCCAGTCTCCCAATTAGGGTGATCTTCTCTTGCACCTCTGGACCAGCTTCTCTTATGTCCCCTTGTACTTGTGCCTCTGAGACACCTGCTGGATCTCTTTCATTGTGTCAAAATTGCAATCCTTCAACTTGATTTTTATTTTCAGGAAGTGGATGAAGTTACAGAGAGCCAAGTCTATCAGGAGGTCCAGGAGGTGAGTGAAGATTTTGTTGGTGTATCCAAAAAAAAAACCAAAACAAAAAAAGTGAGTTTTCAATGCACTCTGTGTGCACTGTAATTTGTGCATACAATTGCACAAACCACAGTTCATGTTTCTTCTGAATGTTCTTCCCTGGATGACTCAGGACAATACAGCAGAACTTAATACTGAATGTCTTACCTGAGGGATGAATTCACAGCCTGATGAATACCAAGGGGAGGGGAGGAGAAGTTAGGACTGAAATGCACAGTTTGGAAACTGTGGAGTAGCCGGCGACTCAGCTCTCACCAGAAATAATCATTCACACGGAATGTGGAACAGTTCAAAACAGAAGTTTCTGTTTGCTCTCTACGCCCATTTTGTACTCTTAGCGTGCCTTTGTGTGTAAACTTTGTATTCATTCATCACCTGCTCCGCAGGTCTGCACACCTGACAGCCAGAATCAAGTTCTGTAGCATTTCATCCCTAATTTCTCCTCCCCTCCTTGTCAGTTCTTCCCATCTACCACGCTAGCAGATATGAAGAAATGAGGAGTGTGACACTGCTGCACAATGTGCATGGCAATATATCTGAGAGCCTGGGTGTGCCTCCTTACACATGCATGCATGCCCCCGTTGTATTGCTTAATAAAGTAATGGATAAATTTTCAGCAAGTCAGATAATACAAACAGATTATTTATTGTAATAGCTAAAAGAAATGGATAAATGTCTCTGTTGTGGAAACAAATGTGCAGACCTGACCAAACCAACCAACCCTGATAATTTAATGGTATACATCCTATTGTTGGTTTCATTAAAGAGGTACTTGAGTTCAGCTGTGAGGAATAATTCCTGTGAAGCCCTTTGAGTTAAGTTTATTTAAAAATCTACTTTTCTAGAAAGGGTTGCTATACTGATCACTGCACTTTAACCCTTTCATTCATAGTGGTCACTACAGTGGACAGCTATTCAAAAGCTGTTCTCTTGTATATGCATGTGTTTTGTTGTTATAGTTGCATATCAGCCAACACAGTGGATGCTTGTGCGTCATCCCATACAATGCCACCTGTTGCCCAGTCAGGGCACAAACCAAAAAAATATGTTCGCATTAATTAACAGGTGGTAAACATGGCCTTACAAAAAATGCCAGTAGATGTCATGATGCTGCATGCACACGAAAAACAAAGTATGTCTCCATACAAAAGCACAGGAAAAGAATCTTGATTGAGGTTCTTATAATTCATGCATGAAAGGGTTAATGAATACTGTACATCACTGTGGTGCCTTTAGGCTAACAACAGCCTGGCTGCACTTTGCAAAAAATAAGATCAAAATTTTGAATGAATTCTGGGAATACTTTGAACTTTGTATTACAGTAATTATGCAGTAGAATGCTTTCCGGGAATTGAGTACCTTAGACTTTTCTTCATAATTATGTCATGCATTAGAGCTTCAGGCCATGTTCCAGGGGCACTTCCTATGTGCACTAAGATGCACAGAGGGTAACAGGGGGGAGTATAGACATGGAAGAAAAGGAAAGATAAGGAGAGGTCTATCACTATTTATGGATGATAAGGGGTCAGAGGGAAAGGAAGTTGGACATAACCATCAGAGGAAGGTGAAAGTGGAGAGCAGAGGAAAAAAGGGAGGCGAGGGAAGCAGAAAGGGAGTGGATAAACAGCGATATGTCAATATTTATGAATAGTCTGCTGCATGGTTAAAAATAATATTTATAATCCAGTGTACATGCAACTGTAGTTTGAACTCTGGCTTATTTGATCTTTCATTTGAAGCAGTTTTATGTTACTTTCCGTGCACGACCACCTACTGTACTGTCATGATTTAAACAGCCCCCTGCACACAGATTCATTTATTAGGAGAGAGGCTGAAATGTAGTGAAGACTGATACCAAGAGTTAAACCCGGGCTAGATGTGATATATACCCGTGTAAACCATCCAGTGTGGTCTGATGTAGGCCACACTGGTGAAAACTGTCTGTTGTAATACAATCCAGCCTGCTAGTCCTATAATAAATAAATGTTTTTAGGGGTGTTTATCTGGTAGACCACATAAATTTTTGCCAACTGTTTGATTCAAATACAGGACTTATGTTTCATATGCCCAAGCAATTATGTTGCTTGGGTTGGATTCAGATGTTCTTTGAATTCCCAAAATGCAAATTCAAAATCGATGTCAAAAATAGTATTTTATACGACCCTGTTGCCAAAAAAAGTCAGGATGATTGCAATGATTTGCAATTAAAGCCTATATTTAATAGAACAGAGACTTAGATATGTCCTATTAACATTATTGTTTACATGTATTAATTTATGGTTTAATATTACAGTTTTTTGCAATGCAGGTTTAACACCCCTACCGTAATTTTGTTAGTAGCATAACACCCCTACTGCTTTTTAAAACGTCTATTTTTTATCATTTACTTAAATCTGTTGATAAAAACAATAATAATAATAATAAAGTATACTTATATAAATATGTAAACATTTGTACTACTGTGTATGAGTCTATTCCGATTAACCATATCACTACAAGTGAACACTGCTGTGCAGAGGATTAAGGCAAAATTCATGACAGATTTTTCTCCGCACATTTTCTCATTGTAGTCTGGTGAGTATTGAAGTCTTTGTATTATGTGACAGGGAATTCACATATTTTAGTAAAATGTGAATAAAGGTCTATAACTAAACCATAAATGTGACACTATATTACATAATGCACCTTCTGTAACGGTCAGCTGATTACAGTGAGCGCAAGACATTAGTCTTTAAGGCTTGGGAATAACAAGCCTTAAAGACTGCTACATAACTGAAAAAACATGTTTGGCGTGGTTGTGGATGCAGCACCTCTGCATCCTCCAAGATCTGTCTGTCTTCATGACAAGCTTATGAATAGATTCAACTGATACATCAATGCCAGTTTAAGTAGCAAAATCTCCACATAATTCACATGCACAAAATTTATTTATTTGACAGAATATGAAATCCTTTGACATTCTGTGTTTGCTGCTATAGACAAATTTACATAACCTGACAAATTCTAATTGAATTGTCTAAGGCCACAGGAAGACATGGATTTATGGTGGATATTACCTTTAGACTGGACCCTTTTAGGGTTAATTGACTTTCACATCATTGAGCCGCAGGAAACCATGAATAGAGTGCTTTCAGTTCTGTAGAAATGATCTCATAACAGCCATATGACAAAGTGCACTTAAGTATATGACCAAAAGCAAGATCCAACAAACTGTAGAATCAATACAAATGTCCCCCTCAAAATAAGATTTCAAAAGATTTCTGCTGTGACTGAAGTGAATTTTGGCTGCAACACACTGTGGGATAAATCTTTTAAACCACCTTACCTCTGACATGTACTACAACCAGAGACAAAAAAACCCCAAAACAAAACAAAAAAACAAGTTAAAGAAACTTTGTGAAAGCATAGTTTTACCATAAAGCAAATGGATTAAAGCTATCCAAAGAGAACATAGCAAACTAATGGGCAAAGTCACAAAATGCAAAATTATTAAAGTATTAAAGTCAATTATTATGTAAGTGCACACTTAATATCTTAGTTTTGATTCATAAAGATTTTTGATTTTTAAAAAAAATCATGCTAGCTTTGTGTGTATTTGTTTTATTTTACTGGCAGAAATTGTTTAACTAGGGATGAATATTTATAAGATATCCTTGGTACCAATGTCCTTATCAATTCTCTTCAATTGCTTAAAGATTCCTTTATTTATTTCAATTTTCTGTTTGGCAAAAAAAAAAAAAAGGAAAAAAAAGGCCTACAACTGTACAAAAAAACACAAAAGGGCCAACAAGTGCTCAGCATCTCTGGGAACTCCTTCAAGACTGTTGGACAACCATTTCAGGTGACTACCTCATGAAGCTCATTGAGAGAAGGTCAAGAGTGTGTAAAGCAGTGATCAAAGCAAAGGGTGGCTATTTTGAAGAATCTAAGATATAAAACATGTCTTGGGTTATTTCACACAGTAAAGTGAACCGGAGTCAAATTCCTTGTTTGTGTGCACAAACTTGGCCAAATAAAGATGATTCTGATTCTGATTCTGATCTTTCTTGCTCTGGCTGAAACAGTCTGAAAGTACAATTTTTATTACACCTGCCTAGCCCTAGTTAAAAAGCTGAACCTTAAAAACCACATGGCATACTGAGGACATGCACTGGACTTCAGGTAAACAAGACAATGAGTTTTTGTTTTGTTCAGCTTTTGAACATGACACAGCACTGTGAAACATACGTTTTTTTTAAGTTTAGGTAAGTTCAAATATCTATCAAAAATCACATCTGAAAAACGTAGTTTACTGAACAATTTCTGATGCAAAAACTGCAAATAAACAGTGCACTATTTTGCTTTAAATCCTTGTCCAGCAAACCTTGGCTATGACGGGAAAACCGCCTCTCAGCACAACCACACATGCTGGGGGTGTGACCCTGCCAGTCAGCCAGTAAAATTTGTCCCTGGTGACTTTTTGTCTTTAGCCAGTGGCAATAATACTGTGTGGATTGTGATTGATGGTATCTTGTAAATCTAGTGGAGTTCATATCATTTAATCATTTACAGATGTGTTACAAGTTACTATTTATCAATCTGCATCATTACAGAATCATAATGATCTAAGTAAAATTCACAGAAAGAAACAAAGACAAATTAAATTGTTTTATTGAATACATTTTTAAAGACCCAGTATTTTTCAGCATAATTTTGTACAACATTATACAATGTGAATAGACAATACAGTGTAAAGAAACAAAAGGTTCATGGAAAGAGTGCCTACAAGCAAACTTTTCATGACCTTTTCTTTGGCTTAGCATTGAAAGTAAGAAAGTAAGACATCAAAAATGTTGATGATGAAACTTCAGTTTTATCCAAACAAAATCCCATAGAATATTGCAATATGTTAAAATCAAATAACTAAATCTGACTTATTTTGAATTAGTTTCCTCAACACAACAGGCCATACTTGTCAAATTTATATCACTAAAATATTTTTTAGCCATGTAATGTGATCCATTTATTAATTTACTGGAACAAATCTGCACTACTGTTCATATAAAATTACCCATGAAGATTCTGATGTAGTCACCAGCCTTTGAAAATTACTTGAAAAATGTGAGAGACAGAAAGAATTTAAAGAGGCACTGTCAGTCATTTCAGAACTAAAATATAACCTTGACATCAAATTCTTGTTCCAACTACTGTGGCTTTACTCATCCTTCATTCCTTGGTGATTTAGATTGGAAAGGAGACAATATTTGCAGTCATTAACATCCATGGAGCCTCAGTGTGGCCAGAAATACATCAAAAGAAAAATTGCAGCATCATCCACCCACCATCAAAATGACAAATATTTTCTATTTGGAGACTACAGATCTTGATAGTGGAATTTATTTTAGAAACCCGATAGGGGGATTCGACACCCAGCCCTAAACTAACAATTTAAGTTTGGTGGTACAGCTGAAGACAGAAAAATTTTTTTCAAACCACTCTTTTGACACTTCCTGATTGTTGTTTATTTTTTTGTCTTTATAGTCTTTTCAGGGTTTGTTCCCAAAGTATCACTATCTCTGATAGTGTGTATGCTCCTGGTTGAACCCGTTTGCCAGGATTATTTAGACCTCAGTTTCTTATAACAGGTCCTGACAAGGCTCACTCTTGGCTCTCGTACAGTACTAACACAGTTCCACACACAAGATTACACCCATACCAAAAGAATGTGTACTGAGTGTCAGACATGTTATGTGTTACATAGCCTCACTGAGAATCTCTCAGGAATTGTTGATCTAAATAAAATAGAAAGTGATAAGGAAAGAAAGATAAGATGTCCTTCTTTTTCTTATAAGGATGCTGGCTTGGCTCCAGGTATTAGCTCATCTATGTTCACAATTCCCAGGTACAGACACTTACCAGAGGGAAGTTGCCATTTTACAACAAACTGATGAGTCAGGATTACCTGCAGCAGATACTTTGAGGTTGTAACAGCTCAGGTTATAGCATGACCTCAAAAAATGGTCTGTCTTTCTGTACTTTTTAAATCAACCTAATTCTCATGAATAGTGAGGAAATGTTCCACTTCACACGTTAATAAAATCTTACAGATAACAGGACTGACAAAAATATGAGAGTTAAAAAATTCAGTTGGGAATTTAGAATAAAAATATGTTTGGCAGGAAACAGGGCTGTGCAATACAGTATACTGTAAATTGAAAAAGACAGTTATTATGCTGAAAACCCCAAATAAACCAAATAAAGAGAGACAGCAGAAACTTTAGAAGCGGCCAAATCAACAATCTGATGCATTGTTAAAAAGACTAAATGCACTGACCAGTTCAACAACACCAAAAGGCTGAAAAAAAAAAAACACAGAAGAAAAAAAAAGCATGATGACAGAATGATTTCCATGGTTAAGAAAAAGAACTTCACAACATTTAACCAAATCAAGAACACTCTTGAGGAGGCAGGTGTAGACGCCTTCACGAATGGACAGAGGGTTTACTACAAGATGCAAACCACTGAGTACACTCAACACCAGGAAGGTCAGATTAGACACTGCCAAAAAACACTGAGAGCCAGCACAGTTGTGTAAAAAAAAATCTTTGGACCGATGAGACCAAGGTTAACTTGTACCAGGATGATGGGAAGAGAAAAATATGGAGAAGGAGGAGAAACAGCTCAAGATCCAAAGCATACCACATTTTCTGTCTAACATGGTTGAGGCAGCGTTGGCATGTATGGCTGCCGGTGGAACCAGGCCACTAGTGTTTATTGATGATGTGACTGCTGATAGAAGTAGCAGGATGAATTGTGAAGTGGTACAGGGTTATACTCTCTTTTCAGATTCAGCCAAATGCTGCAAAACTGATCGGACTGCGTTTCACAGTGCAAATGAATAATGACCCAAAGCATACTGCAAAAGCAACCCAAGAGTTTCTCAGGGTAAAGAAATGGGATATTCTTCAGTAGTCAAGTCAGTCACCTGATCCCAACCCAAGTTTTCCATTATTAAATACAAAACTGGATGCATAAAGACCCACAAACAAATAGCAACTGGAAGTGGCTGCAGTAAAGGTCTAGGGTCTTCTTATCAAATATATTATGTTGTTCATTTTACAAATTTTTATTCACCATTGGAGTCACAAAGTAGGATAAAGTAGGGTATGCTTCACCTTGTGACTGACAATTTACTAGCAGATGAGTGTGTGGTGCCCCTCAGTTTCTCAGTCAGATCCACTCCTTGCTTGTCACAAACCCCAGGATGGTAACAGTAAAAACTCGCATCTTGAGGCAACACAACAGGAATGTTGCTAACTGATGGGTGATGTCACAGTAGTGGTCTGTAAAAATAAAAAGGGCATCAATAAATGACACTGTTGAATAAAAAATAACAAAAAAAATAAAAAAGATAAACATTTAACTTCTGCTAGCAGTATGGCACAAAATTAAGTTGCATTGCCTATTAACTTTGTTAGTATTAGCTTAGCAACTACACCAGGCCGCTCTGCAGTTCCCCATAATGGCCACTGCTGCCAGCACGTTTCTACTACTGTGTGTGCACAAAAACAGACACTCTATTTTAACATATTTGAATAATATCAACTCTTAATTAATTAGGAATAAAAAAAAAGATGTGTGTTAATAAAATATTTTGTGATCTTTTACATTTTTACCCTCAAGTCACCTCAAACATTCTTGCTGGCAATCATCTGTGGTAAATGTAGGCTGTCAGTCCACTGTTTACCTTAGCAATGCCTGGTGTGAAGCATCCCCATCTATTTACTCTGGAGGAGGCTGTAAAACTGTGATAGTAGTCTATTACAGGTCACTGAGTCAATAAACCTCACTTATGACTGATGACAGTGATACTGAGGTGAGTTGTTGAGGATATCCTGAACTTTTCTGTCCATAAGAGCTGCTGTTTTTGCTGCTGTTACTGTAGCTTTCTTTGAAGTGGATCTAACATTGGGGAGTTGGGCAGTTAGTGAATAAACTCTCATATGATATGATAGTGTAATCAAACTGTTTATCAGAAGGAAAGTGTGATTTTTAGGACACTCAAGTCTGATGTTTACTGGCATAACATTAGGTTTTAACCAGCTGTTGGTGGTATAGCCAGCTCGTTGTCTGCTCTTTGAAGCTCTTTTAAAACTAACTTTTTCAGTAGTTTTTCTTTTAGCTAAATTCAGAGCTCTTGAGTAAGTCAGACTCTGGTCAGCAGGGGTTCAGAATTCGAGGTTGTCATGTGGGTCATGTAGCCTCCAAATAGTTCCCACAAGTGGTTAGTGGACAGTTGGAATGTGTGCTGATAACATACAGACTTGTCTTTTAACTTTTTAACTTTTAAAAATACATCTCAAACTTCTGTGTTATATCTCTATGGTGTGCCTATAGTATTTTGCTAACTTCCAGAACTATTGCGAGGCACCATTGCTGTAAAAATGGTTAACGGAGATGGCATTATTCCATTCAACGGCTTTGGCTAAATTTAGATATTTAGAATGCCCATAAAATTTCCCCTTTCTTTTGGAATTCTTAGGAATCTGAGACATTCTAATAGAAAACAATTGTGGAATAGAGGATTTCACTACACTGAATACAATGTGCATAAAGTGATGCTACTTATGTATGCAGCCCCTTAATTACTCATGTTACACACACATGAACACACACTAGACAAATCTTGATCTTATATCTAATGAACACATAAGGAGACGTCCATTTTGTTATCATATAACATCAGAAAAACTGTAAAATGTGGTCGTGAAAATGGGGAAAGTGGGAAAAATAGGGATTAGGTAAGTGATTAAATGTGTGCCAAGTTCAAGAAATTGCAAAATTAGAACTTAAAAATGTTTTCCTTATTCTACTTATTCAATTTATAGTAACAGGCAGGCTGGAGCCTATCCTCGCTGTCATAGGGTGAGAGGTGAGGTATGACCCTGGACAGGTCGCCAATCTGTTGCAGGACTTAATAATAATAATAATAATAATAATAATAATAATAATAATAATAGTAGTAGAAGTATTTAATTTATATTATTTGCTGATGTTTTGACTTGTTTAATACCTTAATACCTATGTTGTCAGTGTTCCATACAAATAAGGCCCTAAATGTGTTGCAGTGAGATCTTAACAGCAGTCAAAGTGAGACTCACAGATAAAAACAACTTCATTTTAAATGTAGGTCATATCTGTGGTGTGCGTATACCCCGTATTCAGTGTATCATATAAATAGAGAGCAGTAAAACACAACCTCCAAAACCATCTCAGTCTTGTTGTTCAGTCCTAGAAGCCATGCAGCATACAAGGCCAACACATTTTTATGGCATTTAAGCAACTGACACAAAGGTGTTTGTGCTTTTGTCCTGGTCCAAGTCAGCTCTATAGACAACAAGAGAATTTGACATTTTCAGCTGGCTGGCTGGAATAAACTCTCAGATCAGTGGAGAGCTGAATAAGTGCGTCTCTCAGTGAAGCAGAGCAGGTGAGAGGAAGGAGTATTGCAATAACATTAGAGTGAAACTAAATATGTTCAGACCTGCAACAGAGGAAGTGCAGATGGGGGAGGGGCTTTTTGCAAACAACTCTGGGACAGTATTGTGTAACCCACGTTTTAGGTAATATGAGGCAATAATGAAGTAGTCAGCTGTTATTTTTTTCCACCTCAAAAAGAGACTCAAAAAAGGCTTTGCTTCGGTGTTTTTATAAAACTCCCATAAATCAGCAGTCAATAAAAAAATTTACTATTATGAGTTTCTGTTTTTTGTGCCTTCATGTTCCCCATTGCTTATGCTAAATATTCACTCATTCATTATTTTCTTGAAGATTTTATTAATGTTTGCAATGAAAATTCCAACACATCCAACATATGGATGAGACATTATAAGGATTACATGTTGGATGGATTTCTCTATTTCTCTATTTTTAACTGAACCAATACTGTATAAACACTACAGCAAGGGTTATTACATTCACTCTTGGGCTGAAAAATTAACTCAATGTGGCGGTGCCAAAACTGCAGTTCCTGCAGTGCCAAAACTGCCACTTGAGGCTGGCTCCAAAAGTGAGTCAGTGCCCATAGACTCTGATGTTAAAATGGCACACTTTATCATAGAAAACACATATTTACACCATGGTACAAAAAACTATCTTGGTCTCTGTAGCTAATTTCCCCCTTCATAACAACTGCGAGTGAGGTTGAATTTCTTTAAAAAGTTCAGACTGTTATAAAGACTTAAAACATAAAGACATAAAGTTAGGGGTGTGGCTGCTCTGATGGACAGGTGGATGCCAACAGGCAATTGTGAGGAGAAGGATTTTAAATTCAATTCTGGATTTAACAGGGAGCCAATGAAGAGAAGCCAATATGGGAGAAATATGCTCTCTCTTTCTAGTCCCTGTCAGTACTCTCACTGCAGCATTTTGGATCAAGTGAAGGCTTTTCGTGAAGTTTTTAGGACAACCTGATAATAATGAATTACAATAGTCCAGCCTAGAAGTCATAAATACATGAACTAGTTTTTCAGCATCACTCTGAGACAGGATGTTTCTAATTTTAGAGATACTGCACAAATGCAAGAAAGCAGTCCTACATATTTGTTTAATATGCACATTGAAGGACATATCCTGGTCAAAAATGACTCCAAGATTCCTCACAGTGTTACTGGAGGCCAAGGTAATGCCATCCAGAGTAAGTATCTGGTTAGACACCATGTTTCTAAGATTTTTAGGACCAGGTACAATAACCTCAGTTTTATCTGAATTTAGAATCAGGAAATTAGAGGTCATCCAGGTCTTTATGTCTTTAAGACATTCCTGCAGTTTAACTAATTGGTGTGTATCATCTGGCTTCATGGATACAGTGGGGCAAGAAAGTATT
>VUQS01075520.1:0-22522 GCA_015108495.1 Heterochromis multidens
ATACATTGGGGAAACCAAACAACCTTTGGCTAAGAGGATGGCACAACACAGAAGAGCTACCTCGTCAGGCCAGGACTCCGCAGTCTATTCACACCTACAGGCCAGTGGCCACTCCTTCAGTGATGAGGACGTACACATCCTGGACAGGGAGGAACGCTGGTTTGAACGGGGAGTCAAGGAGGCCATTTACGTGAAAAGGGAAAGACCATCTCTGAACTGAGGAGGGGGCCTAAGGGTACATCTGTCACCATCTTACAATGCTGTGATTGCAGCCATTCCCCAATCTCTGTGAATGGTACTCATGGTCATTGATCAATGGTCATGACAATTTGCATACTATTGATCATGAAACTGACCTCATGGCCCATTGTTAGTCAATGGTGCTGGTTTCTGTCATTATGCAAATGTACTGTTTATAAGGTTGGGGAAGCCTGCAGTCAGCTGAGACTGAAGAAGTTACCAGAAGGTGACGAAACGTTTCTCCTACTAAAAAAAACGCTACGTCCAGATGAACAGATTCAACTTTTTGGGATTCTTTTACCTGGATTATTGAGCATGCATCAATAGATAGAATAATGTCCAGTTTACTTGTAGTAAATTTATGTGGGGCACAATGACCCAAAGTTGAAGTGCAGTAAGCAACTCCCTGATGAACACAGTGAAGCAGGCAGATATTTTGAGGTTAGTGGAGCCCTAAAGCAGTGGCCAGAAACTACTCATAAGTTCACCATATCAGCTTGTTTTTGCTGCCCCCAGGTGGTCATAAAATGATAACAACATGGCCCCAATTCATATTCAAGACCTTTGTTTTCTCCAGATGCTCAGCCACGCTTCTGTAGCTCTAAAATATATCACAAGCTTATATAACCTTCTGACAGCTCCTCATTAAAACCCAAAAAGTCAGAAGGATCATGAGGCCGACCTGTAGTCATATTGAAAATCAAGATCAAGGGTTTTGGCCTTTTGCTCCACAGGAGGTGGAGTGCAACCTAATGACAGCTGGGATAGGCTCCAGCCCCTCTGTGACCCTGAATAGGACAAGACATGCCACTGTTGCCTTGTTTGTATTTTTACCAGTATTGTCTTAACACTGGAGGCCTTTAGTCCTACACTGAACAGTCAGTACGTGAACAACAATAGCCTCACTTCCATTTCAGTGTGCTGGAGCTAAAATATCACTATTCTAATACTTCCTGGTGTCTCCTTGTGGTTGTATTTCCTTTTAACTAGCTAAATCTTAGTATTTATGTTCTCACAGGACGCTATTCCCATGAGTCAACATGCTTTGCATTGTTTTTCCTCAATTTTCTGCTATTTTTGGATTTCACATAAGAGGAAGTGTATCAGTGGTAACTTTGAGATGGTTTCCAGATGATTCGGTTTTGTCCGACAGCGGTTACATGTCGGCAGCACTGAATCAGCGGGTTGGCGCTCAGCATTGGTTTCTGATCCTGAAAAGTTTTATTGTCGTCTGTAATAAAGCGTCTCACAGTAGCTGGCTCACCCTCACAGAAAGAGAGAGCAGGAGAGGGAGGTGGATCTGGGAATGACCTCTGCTCATGAGAACCAGATGTTCTCCAGAACTCCAAGGCTTCCCATTTTCGTCACGGACAAACACACAGAGGAAATAGGAATACTAAAATACTCCCACTGCATTCCTTAATGGTCTTTTAAGCCTTGAAACCAGCTGGACTTCACCTCCTTTCTGCACAGATGATGCACTAATGCGCCAATTCACAGGAACACTGTGGCCTCGTCAGTGAGGAATGTGTGGGAGCATATATGTTGTATGCCAGATTATTAGTTAAAAATAGCCTCAGATTTAAGTGTCAGGGGTTAAAATGTTTGTATTGTTCATTTAACCCGCTGCCCTCCGGGCGGCGCTTCAGATCAATCAGGTCCCACACCTCCAGACTCACAAAGAGCTTCTTCCCCTGGGCCATTCGGACTGCAAACAATCACACTGGCAGGCTTTGGAACTAAGTGCTGATAACAAGCTGGATGGTCCCTCTCGTCTTTAGTCCAGCGGATGTGGTGTCCATGTTTTCCAAAAAGAATTTTAAATTTTGATTCGTCTGACCTCAGAACAGTTTTCCACTTTGCTTCAGTCCATTTTAAATGAGCTTTGGTCCAGAGAAGACAATGACGTTTCTGGATCATGTTCACATATGGCTTCTTCTTTGCATGATAGAGCTTTACCCTGGATTTGTGGATGGCACAGCGAACTCTGTTCACAGACAGTGATTTCTGGAAGTGTTCCTGAGCCCATGCAGTGATTTCCATGACAGAGTCATGTCTGTTTTTAATGCAGTGCCACCTGAGGGCCTGAAATCCTATACTGATTTTTGACCTTGTCTCATGCGCACAGAGATTTCTCCAGATTCTCTGAATTTTTTGATGATATCATGTACTGCAGATGATGAGATATTCAAAGTCTTTCACAGTTTTACGTTGTAGATGTAGTTTTTTTGCAGATTACTGAACCTCTGCCCATCTTTATTTCTGAGAAACTCTGCCTCTCTAAGATGCTCTTTTTATACCCAATCATGTTACTGACCTATTACCAATTAACTGAATTAGTTGCAAAACGTTCCTCCAGCCTTCTGTTGCCCCCGTCCCAACTTTTTTGAGACGTGTTGCTGCCATCAAATTCAAAATACTAAATGAAATAAGATAAGATTTGCAAATCATTGCATTCTGTTTTTATTTACATTTTACACAGCGTCCCAACTTTTTTGGAACTGGGGCTGTAAATGCAGCAGCACTGATGGTGAAAACCTGTCAAACTCTTCTTTCCTTATTTCGGACACATGATATATCTTTTTCTCTGAGGAAGGAGGGAAATCCCACGGAGTGACTGAAACTTGATCTTAGAGGTCATATTCATGTCCAAGTTTATTTGCTGAAAGCATTCGAGGTTAAATAAACTGTAAGTGGCTTGCTTCCCAGGGAGACAAAAACTATCATGGTTTTTGTGTTGATGGTTGATTATAACGGCTGCACATAACTTATAGGTCTTTACTGTTTTATTGTTCTAACATTGTAATACTTGAAGTTGAAAGTTAGTTCACACACAGCATTACTTTTGTTAGTCTCAGCTAGTTTTTGTCATCTGTGGCAGCTGAGGAAAAAAGATTACGTAATTATTATTATGTGCACAGATGCTTTTCTTGGTATGTGCTAATGTAAGGGTCATTTAAAGACAGACATTATGTGTGTTTACAAGTTAAACACTAGCCAAAATAAAAAATATAGAAATCTGCTGTACTACATATTTCTTTCAACTTTGTGAACACGATAACTCGAGAACGAGGCAATGTAGGATTTTAAAATGGATACCATGGGTGCATTTGTTAAAAATCTAGACAAGTTTGAATCTCAGAGGTCAGGTTTTCTGAAAATCTTGTGAATGCAATAACTCAAGAAGGAAGTCCCCTAGGATTTTCAAATTGATATCATAACTTCATCTACTCGGAGGCTGAGGGGTAGCACTGGTGGCTGCCAGTATTTTTCAAAGGCGTTTTCACCCTCAGTGCACCATAATTCTTCTATATTATTCCTGGAAGTCGTTTTTTAGTTGGCGTCTCCCACTTTCCGTGTGTATGTTTCTAGCTTGTGACTGCGACCCCCGGGGGATCTCCAGTGAGCAGTGTCATCGTGCCACAGGGCAGTGTACCTGTGTGGAGGGCGTGGCGGGCCCACGTTGCGACCAGTGTGCCAGGGGTTACCACGGTGAGTTCCCTGACTGCGAACCCTGCCACCAGTGCTTTGCAGTCTGGGACACCGTGGTCGGGGAGCTGACCAATCAAACTCGACGTCTGGAGGCCCAAGTGACCGAGCTCCAGACTATCGGTGTGACGGCGCCGTACAAAGAGTTGATCAGCAGCCTGGAGAGAAACACCAAGGCTGTCAGAGACATAGTAGAAAGCAACCCCGCTGCAGTGAAGCTGGAGCAGATACAGGAGCTGATGCATCAGATAACGTATGTATGCAATCAAACAGAAGCTTATTCAGGGTTGTAGGAGGCACCGTGTGTTTATTGCTTCATTGTGTTCTCAGCGGTGTTATGTCCTATCTCAACGGAAAGCTGAACACAACCGAGGAGACTCTGGACCTTCTTCAGAGTGATGCAAACGCCACCGACGCAGACTTAGACGCGCTGACTGTTGAGGCAAACCAGCTGGAGATGAGCGTCAAAGAGCTGAGACAGCAGGTGGACAACGCCAAGAACACCAACATACATGGTGAGAAATCAAGTGTTTCGGCCTAAAGCCTCACATTTAAAGCATTAGCAGGTCAGCATTTATTAATCATTTTTGCTCCTTTCCCATCAATCATGCTGCACCTATACTTATAAGCCACTTATAATTGAATAGAAATGACCTACTACTATATTTCTGTCAAGCCCTGTGTCACTATTCTCTAACTTTCCTGTTTCCAGGTGCCCTGGGGACCATTGCTGCTGCACACATGGAGTCTAGGATGGCAGAGATGCACACCAACGCCTCCACGAGCGATACGGGCAACACAGTAGAGCAGTCAGCTGCAGTACGGCAAGCCACGGAGGACAAACTGAGCAGCAGGCAGAAGGACTTCGACCGAAAACACCAAAGAAACGAGCAGAAGCTGGACAGGCTGTCCAAAGAGCTCAATAAATTTAGCCTGTCTTCACTAAGTGAGAAGGTGAGAACATTGGAGGACCATATCCTTATTTTTTCGTATCATAAAAAGTCATAGGGAACAAAAATCTAGCTTCAAATGTTCACCTCTGTTGGTAATTCTTTTTTTCTATTGTCTTTCTCTGGAGATATGCGGTGGAGCCGCTGAAGGCGATGATGGCTGCTCCTCCTGTGGTGGGTTGGGTTGCATCAGCGAGGATGGAGCGCCTCACTGTGGAGGAGAAGGGTGTGGAGGCGTTGCCACAACCTCTCAAACTTCTCTCAATTCAGCCAATGAGCTGGAACAGGAGATCCTAGCAGCTATGCAGGAGGTGGACAAGCTCTCAAGGATGGTAAGTGAACGTGGTCATTATGTTGTAATGTAGAATAACTTTGCGTAAATGTGAGGCAATTATCTGGACCTGTGTGTGCTCTGCTCAGGTGTGGGAAGCGAACCTCCGCGCAAATGAGGCCAAAGCAAACGCTATGGAGGTGCTGACCAAATCCAACCACAGCAAAGAGAGAGTGGAGCAGAGCAACGAGCAGCTCCGCAACCTCATCAAGGAGATACGAGATCTTCTCATGAGTAAGTTCATCACAGACACTGCAGAGTCACCTGCATGCCTTTCTGTTGTCCGTGTCCAGTCTTCACGATATGTAACTTTTGGTAACACATGATCCGGATGAGAGTAAAAATTATGCATGTTTGAAAGGGTCTAAAATAAAAATGAAATATTCTCTGTTTGTCAGTTCAAATAAAAGGGCCATTTATGTTTTGTTTGTGGTAATCCAGATGAGAAGGCAGATGTGTCCGTCATCGAGGCGGTGGCAAACGAGGTGTTGGCTCTGGAGATGCCAACCTCGGCTGAGAAGCTGCAGGAACTGACGGATGAGATCAGAGAGAAAGTCGGCACTCTGACCAGCGTGGAGACGATCCTCAGTCAGAGCACGGAGGACATCAAGGCCGCTGAGTCACTGCTGATGGAGGCTAAGGCTGCAAGGTAACACATGATGACAGACAGGAAGGAAAACCGGAGGCACAGGATGCGTTCACATCAAAAATTCAACATGACAAAAGAAGCATCTTAATCTTAAAGGGGGAAGTGCAGATTTGTTGCAGTCTTCCAGGTTGCAATGCTTTTATTTTCTTCTGTATTTAGTGTAATAATTTCCCCACCTCATCGCTACGTGATGTATAAATAAAGCTATCTTTCTTTCTGTCCATCAGCGAGGCGGCATCTAACATGAAGCACACTGCAGAAGTAGTGAAGGCGGCCCTGGATGAGACCGACCGCGCTCAGAGCATCGCGATGGATGCCATCGAGCTGGCCCAGAACAACACCAGAGGCACCTTGGACCTGCTGATCTCTGTGAGGCTGACCTCAGTGATGATGCAGTTTGATTCTCCATTTACTGGTTTTTGAAGAAAGCCACAGCAATAAACAGAGGAGGAGATACAGGGATGATAAAAACAACACAAGGTTCTCACATTTGCACAAGAGATCAAGTCGAAATTTTCAAATTGATACCATAGCTGCATCTACTAAAAATCTCGGATGAGTTTGAATCTGTGACCTTGACCTCAAGGTCAAAGTCAGAAGTCAAGTTTTTTGAAAATCTTGTGAACACGATAACTCGAGAAAGATGTCACCTAGGATTATCAACCTGATACCATAGGTGCATCTCCTCGGAGGCTGATTTTTTTATTCTGTAGGTGTTCTATGACTTTATATCTAATGTACACGAAGCCTGTCTTTGTATTTATTCTTTCCTCCCATGTCTTAATGATAGAGTTGCAATATTGATAAGTCTGTTAATTTACACAGTCAGGATTTGTCCTGGCTTTCCTTCCTGGCGTTAAATAGGCTAAACTTTATTAATATAGTAGATCTTGTCCAGTCTTACTGACCAAAACTTTTAAAGCGCACACATTCATAGAGTGCTTTAAATACTACAGCGCTTTTCCTCTCACACACACTCATAACGCTGCTTTGTCTGCAGCAGCTGTGTTACTTTCAGTCTGTATTATGTGTTTAAACTCTTCATAATTTCCCATAGTGCAGTTTTATCTTCCTTTATAAAATCAGCCACTCTGTTGCCAGTAGTCTTATCCATAATTGTGATTGGTCAGATGCTGCCAACGCCACCCCTTTCACGTGAATGTGCAGGGAAAACTCTGGGTTAACTAGTGAGTTTATACCCAGCTTTGTGTGACTGCTTAGCCTGACTGCTGATGCTACGGTGAGTGAACCCAGAGAGAGGAAAGATACTCTGGGTACTCGCTTTGTAGTTCAGGGCCCTGGAGGACAAGCAGGTGATCTGACAAAAGGCTACATATGTGTGACTGGGGATTAGACACAGGTGAATGCAGCCAAACACAGGTGGAAATAATGATGGTGGGAAAATTATTCTTCAAAGTAAAACAGGAAGCAACAAAAGACAAATAACTGACACATTAAAACTACAACTGTGTGTTTGTGTGTCAGGTGGAGTCGGAGACGGCCAAGTCGGAGCTGAAGCTCAGTAACACCACGGGTCGTCTGGTGCAGCTGGAGAGGGAGGTCGGCCTGCTGAGGCAGAACAACCTGGAGATGAAGCAGCTGATGGACTCGACCGACCGGATCACCGAGGAGGCCAAACAGAACGCAGACGAGGCGCAGCAGGTCTCACAAACACAGCCTTCTGAAGCATTTTCCATATGAACTATGGGTTATTTTCCACTGCTGCTGCAGCATAGTGTTTATTTGTGTGCAGGAGTTTGACGAGAAGGTGAAAGATAAATTTGCAGAGGTGCAGGACCAGGTGGAGGATAAAGGGGAGTCGGTGCTGCAGGCGAGGAGGAGAGCGGACGAACTGCAGCAGGAGGCCAGAGAGCTGCTCGCCCAGAGCAGCAGCAAGCTGGAGAGACTCAGAGGTAAACATTGTTTCAGAATTTTACAATAATTATGTTGTTTTTAATATCATCTTTTTAATGAATGTATTTCTAACATGTCAGAAGTGTTGAAGTATTGTCTTAAATAATTTTTAAAAAACCACTACTTTTATGTTCTGTTTTCAGAGTTAGAGGACTCCTACGTGGACAACCAGCGTATCCTGGAGGCCAAAGCTGAAGAGCTGGCCGAGCTGGAGCGAGCTGCCCACAGCCTCCTGGAGGAGATCGGCCACAAAGTGACGCTGTACAGCACCTGTTAGTGATGAAATCTTCACCGCCTGGGACTTTATTCACAGTGCCAAAGTGTCTGAACATACTGCTCCCAAATGACTGCTCCTTTTATAGCTGTTAAATAAAAACACTAATATATTTGACGTTGCCAGTGCCAAAAAGTGTTTTAATGACAGAAACAAGCTTTAAAGCTGCCAAAGACCATCAGAGTATTTAAGTAAGGAGTCCAAAAGGAAACCACTAAGAAGGCAGTGTGACCTCGAAACCAACATACCTGCACAAGTTACTACAATCTGTGTTTAACTGTAACTAAACATATGTAATATAAGAATTAAAGTGTCAAATGTACTTAATAATCCCAAAGATATCACTTGGAAATGGTGCCAATAATAAACATGAATACAAAAAAACCCCACCTCAGCTGGCCTTTTTTTACCTTTTGTGTTTTGGTAGAAAATATTTACTTTTTAAAATAAATATTTCCTCAGTGTTTATGAATTATCATCATACATTTACAGTGGTATTGATCAAACATCTGTACCATGAAAGAATGATTATAGATCACCTTTTTTGTCTCTTGAATATTTATGAATGTTTGAATGTTTCACAGCACAAATAGAGCTCTTTGCTCTTAAGCAAGAACAGTGAAACCAAATAAAGCCAGTTTGTTTTAAAAGTATTCACAGAGCCCTGTATGTATGAGTCAAGTTTATTATAGTTAACTTAAACTAAACTAAAAGGTAAGTGTGGGGAAAAAGGTTTAACTGAAACAGGAATAAAAAAAATTAGACTTTAGAGAAAAGTCAGTCAGTCTTTGTCAATTTGGTAAATATTTTCCACACAACCATCACCGGGAGGATGTGCTACAACTAACCCACCACTCAGTCAAATCAACCAACCCACCACTGTGCTTTCAAGTACTATTTTTTCAATAAAGACTTTTACTTAAGGTTAAACTCTTTTAAGACTGACATGGTTATCCATGCTTTCATCACATCCAGACTGGATTACTGTAAATGTTGCTGGTTCAAAGTACTTCTTGCTTACATGTAGTACCGCATACAGCCGTAGTACATAAAACTCTGGAGCAGCTATCCCCTTCAGATCAGGTCGTCTACCTCACTGTCAGTATTCAAATGTCAACTAAACACACGCTTAAGTTAATGTTAACAAACAAGAAGAACTGCAAACAAAAAAGACATTTTATTTGCATTCAGAAGATCTGCAGAGATATTTCTGTTAAAATATATCCTCAGTCATGAAATAAGAATGAAATCAACACCCGACACACGACACAAAAGGTACAACACAGTTTAAACTCGTTAATTACAACAGCTGTTCTTTAAGAAGTTTGTCAAAATAAAGCCTGGACTCACATTTATGGAGCTGTGGGATGTCAGAGTCTCTCCAGGAAAGTGGTGAACATTATCATCATGTAGCACCTCAAACAGCACAGCATCAGCATTATGAGTTTTATTACGTCAGTAGTTTTAAAAATGTTGATTTGTGTGTTAATGTGAAGCTGCAGATCAGATGTTTTTATATTGTTGAGGGTAAAAACTTAGATATTTTAATGATACTGCTGAGAATCAGCAGCTTAGTAAGGCGTGGCGAGGCAGGTCTAACACACCGAAGCTCTTGAGGAAAATCCACCCAGAAAATGCAGGAATGATCCACTTTTAAACATCTGGTGTAAAAATAAATGCTCAGAGAGGAGCTCCAGTAGAAGCACTGTCAGGGGTTACACAGAGGTTATGGTTCTAGTCCTTGCTGTGGGGGTTACGTGGTGGCGGAGCGCCTTCCACGGGGGCCGAGCTGGGAACTGAGAGCAGCTGGCCAGCATGCATGCGCTCGTTGACGCGCAGCTGGCAGCCGTCCTGCAGCATGCGGACAGCTATCCTGGCTATGTTGCGCGAGTCGTCGAGCCCAGAGTGAGGGCGGCCTTCGTACGTCAAGCCGAGCTTCTCCAGCATGGTGCTCAGCTTCGTCTGCGTACGGGGCACCTGGAGGAAGAAGAAAAACTAAATATGGTTGGTTTGCACTGGACACCTTTTATCATAGAAGACATTAGGACATCCAACAACCAGGCAGGGATTTTCTTTCATTTAAAAAAAATTTTGTGCCATCTGCAAGGAGGCTCATAGATGTGCTGAAGGAGGACATGAAGAGGGCTGGTGTGACAGAAGAGGATGCTAAGATAGGGTGTGATGGGGGCAGATGATCTGTTGTGGCAACGTCTAAAGGGAGCAGCCAAAAGAAGAAGGAGGAGGTGGTGCCCTCTCCCCCCAGATTTTCTAGAACAGTGTTTAATTTACTAAAGCGTAAAATCAATTTTTGTTTATTGAATGGCCAGAAATAACAGCAGAATGAAAACTTCTGTTAAGTAAGGACTCAGTGCTTCAACTAACCATGCTTACATGTGAAGTCACCCCCTAAACAATCCATTCTGAGCCAGGAAAATCCCTGCTAGGCATGGATATAAGGATTTAATCAGTGCCCAACCTGCTTACCGATACTCCTCTACATAAAATACGCTGGGGTAAAATTAAGATATAATGGCAAACTCACCAATTATTTTATTTTCTGGAGTTGAAAATATTAAATGACCATGAGCAATACAAAATGATTATTCAAACTAAGATTAAAGTAGGCTAACCAAGTGTAAACCGGCTTAAACCCTTAAACACGCCCCTGCATGCCAGTACCGCTATAAGCCGGGGTTAAAATGGGCTGGAACAGCCTTCAAGCACCTTCAGTGAAACTGAACTCAGCTTTACCAAAAATGTGGTTAATCAAAGTTAATTCATGATTTAACAAGAGGGGAAATTACTTTTTCATACAGGGCCAGGTAGGTTTGGACAGTTTATTTTCCTTAATAAATGAAATCATCATTTAAAAACTGCATTTTGTATTTACTCAGGTTATCTTTGTATAATTCAAGAATTTGTTTGATGATCTGAAACATGTAAGTGTGACAAATATGCAAAAAACTAAGAAATTAGGAAGGGGGCAAATACTTTTTCACACCACTGTGTGTGCATATATATATATATATATAGTTTCTGTGTATTTACGATTTGAGCTTGAAACCGCTTCCTGTGTTTTCAGTGACAAGCAGCTACTTTAAGACTAGAGAATTTTTAAATTAGGTTGCACCAACTTAAAAATTGATAATAAACACTTAATTAATGTGTAAATATGCAGCAAGGAAACAGCAGTGCTTCTCTCTACTGACAAAGAGTAATTAGAGCTGTAGATTATGGACTGTATATAAAGGATGGACATAGCCACCTTGACATCACCCACTGGTTTGGGCTTATTAATTTTTATTGCATACTGATTACACCGCTGAGGCCATGCTTTAGTTTGAATTATTCATATCCTTTTTCTTGTTTGTTTTTTTTTACAGTTTTCAAGGAAAGCATCTTTGCATACTTTATTATTAGTGCTTTATATTGTTTCTTCTTGGCAGATAATTAAGGTGACTTTATACTGAAAGCTGAAGGCTCTGCCTCCCATTCTACTTTTAAATATCCTAGGAACCACAAGTAAGCCAGCAGTCTGAGAGTGAAGTGCTCTTTTAGGATAATAAGGTACTTAAGGTCTTTAAGATATGATGGGGCGTGATTATTCAAGACTTTGTACGTGAGGAGAAGGATTTTAAATTTGATTCTGGATTTAACAGTGAGCCAATGGAGAGAAGCCAATATGGGAGAAATATGCTCTTTCTTTCTAGTCCCTGTCAGTACTCTCGCTACAGCATTTTGGATTAACTGAACTTTCAGGGAGTTTTTAGGACAGCCTGGTAATAATGAATTACAATAGTCCAGCCTAGAAGTAATAAATGCATGAACTAGTTTCTCAGCATCACTCTGAGACAGGATGTTTCTAATTTTAGGTATATTTCGCACAAATGTAAGAAAGCAGTCCTACATATTTGTTTAATATGCGCATTTAAGGACATATCCTGGTCAAAAATGACTCCAAGATTCCTCACAGTGTTACTGAAGGCCAAGGTAATGCCATCCAGAGTAAGTATCTGGTTAGACACCATGTTTCTAAGATTGTATATGTATATGTTATGAAGACTGAAGGAAATGTACTACATTAGGTTGGGAGCAAATTCAGAAATATGGTCACAATCTTTCCTGTTCCTGAGACATAGCATTGAATAATGATCAGAAAAGTGTTGTCACAGTGAAAGTGACCTTTGACATTTCATTCTGTTTCTTAGTCTGTTTTAATCATAATTGGGATATTTTTTTTTCTATTTTAGGTCATAAATGAGAAACCTTTAACCAGTGAAATCCAATCAGCTCTTCTTTGAGTCAAAGTAAAGGTTTGGGCCAAATATGAAGGCTTTGAAGAAAGATCTTGTTCATGAGAATGGGGAGGACGGTGCCTCCGGCTGTGGCTTTTGCTGGCTCAGAAGTGTAAAAATGAAATGAAACAGGCCTTAGAGGACAGACTGGCACAATCATGTGGACCGTGGGCCCGTGGGAGAACGAGGCAGCAATGCCAAAAAACTGATGCGGCAGTAATAGCTCTCTGACGCAGTCAGTCATCTGCCCAGCATCACGTCTGAATGTGCGCAGGTGGAGGAGTAGGAGGAGGAGGTTTGAAGCTGCCATCTGGAGGGAGTTAATGGCATGAATGTAAAGCTGTGTTACTAACATGTTCACTCAGTGAGCAAAGAGGAGATTCACCTCTTCTGCCTGCAAGACATACAGGCTCATTCACATACAGCAAATACTATGTTTTCAGTGCCCTTGATATAAAGTTACTTGTTTACAAAAAGACAAAAACCCTTCACAGACAGTTATGATTCAAAAACCCTGGGAACCATCTTCAAGTTATATTGTCATATTCTGAAAGAAACATACCACCCATTGCCAGGAGATAGACAGATGTCTCTGACCTGAACCCTAGTTTTGATTTGAATGGTGTTTGGGATGTGGTTAAACAGTCCTCCAAGACTCCTGATAATCAACAAATACACTTAGACTTTCTAGCATGACGTTTAAGGCTGACCCTAATGTACACTATGCCCTTCAGACACAGCTGGCACCTTTATCACATGGTATGGGAAATCATTAAAGAAAATCTGTCTGTGATATTTTTTGTTCCACTGTCTCCATCTGTCTTATTTTTAAATAATTTGCATCAGCTGCAACTGCACAAAGCCCACAATCGTGTGTTTTTAGCTGGTGCGACGGCTGCTAAAATCTTGGTCGCCACCAGATGGAAACACCATTACTCACCTGCTTGGCAAAATGGTTTCTCACTTTTATTGATATTGTTTATCTTGAGCTTTCCACTGCATGTATCCAAGAGTTTAAAGAAGGCACAAACTTTGAGCGCAAATGGTGGAGAATCTTAAAAGCTCGTCTTTTTATCTCTTTCTCCATTCTTCTCCTTCTGGACCTGTAGTTTTTTGTTTGCTAATGTCAATTATGCTCTTTGATGGCAATAAAAAAAAATTATAAAAGTTTCATAGCCCTCATCTCAGACAGTTTTTTTCTTCTGGCCTGTAATGCTGTAGTGGACAAGTGACTGACTGAATGAATGAATAAATAAATACTAATAAGTGACGAGCAATGTCTCCTTTCAGAAATCATGACCTGATTACAATCTGTAAACTTTGCAGTTTCATAGCGAAACTACTTTCTTTCTACCAGACTACACCCTGTGACATAATGAAGTGTACAGCTATTTAATGTAAGATAATTATTATTTATCCCAATGATGGGAAACTACTTGGAGGCAGGAGTTACAGTGCACTTTGTTGCTTATTTTTATTGTGTTTTTATTTACATGTTTGAAATAAAGCAATCAATCATTTTTATCAATTTTAATGAGGTAAATGTATAAAATATCTGTATTTTACAATACACCAGAAATGTGTGCATTCTGTCATGAGCCTCGCATCGGTGGATGGATGCATGCATCCCTCTGCACAGTAATACAATTCATGTATTGCTATACAAGCAGTTCTTAAATACACATGGCAAATGGCTAGGCTTTAAAACATTTAGCTTGTTAAAACATGCAAAAGTAATCTTGTCAAAATATAAAACCTTTTTATCAGTTAAAGGCTGAAGTGCACTCCTTCAGTGATTGCAATACATGATTTATGCCTACATCCTTGACAGTACATTTAGTTTGAAGTTCTGTAATCAGTCGCTTAGTACTGTGGTTCCAAATTTCCAATTCAGAACCACAGTGGGCCTCAAACGGGAGAAATCGATCAGTTGGATTCTGTTTAAATGAGGATTTAAGCACAAAACTGTGCGTAGGCCCCTTCATTCCTCCTACTCCTCCAGCTCTTCTCAGCAGAACATAAAAATAAAATTTGTATTTATTTATTTTTTTAATGTGTGGTGGGCCAGATGGTGTGATTTTACATTTGAACAATCTGCGGCACAGGTGGGACCCATAGGACGGTACCTGCCCTGCAGTTACCCACACACTTTTGCTCGTTTGTCTGCTGTCCCAAAAGTTTTGCCCCCTGTGTGTCTGACACAAATAAGTCAGGGATATTTTTTCTTTTTCTTTTTTTTTTTTTCTGTCAATATGGCCACACAGTCTAAGATGCTGTAAATTTCTCAAACTTGAGCAGCAAGTCTGGTAGGGGGAGGGGGCTCAATCCTCCATCAGGTGCCTCAGGGCATGTGCTAGTCTTAGGGGAATATTTGCAAGAAAGCGACACGCATAGATGGAGAGAGTGATGGATGGAAGAAAAGAAAAGGAGTGGATGCAAAAGGGAGATGGTGCTCGAGTGAGAGCCACAAGAGAGAAAGAGAAACTCAAAGAGGAACATAGAGAACGCCAGTGGCAAAGGGAGAGGAACATGGAGGAGCATATTATTCACGTTGTCTTCACACTCTACCCCTGCACCTGTCTGTGATATGAATCCTCGCAGGCACATACTGTAGGCATTACTTTCCCAGCTGCTTGAAGGGCTGGAAGAAAATCCACAGAGGGAGTAAGGGAGGGGGAAGCTACAGTAACTGAAGTGAAATACAGAGAAAAGAGGAAAGTATATTATGAAGCGCTAATATCATATTCATAACATCGTATCAAGCTGTGAGCCCCACGTCAGCCCCATCCCACATTACAGTTGCTTTACTGCCTGGGGGTTGCTTGCTCCTGATTTGAGAGTAGATTTCATTAACAGTGGGCTTGTCAAACAATCAGCCTCACGGCACTCCTTTGCCTTTTTGAATCAGCTGCCTTGCATTCTCTCTGTACACAATGCTGCATTGATTTTCATACCCTGCCTTTTGACATTTAATTAGAGAAATGTGTGTGCGTGCGCACTTAAAGGAAGGAGAGAGATGCTGTTTTACAGCCCACCCTCCCCACCTCACTGTTCTTGTGGTCCGCTCGGTTGGAAAATTCATTTCCTTGGAGTAAATAACTCATTTCTCTACAAAGGGACAGAAAGACCCTTAGGTGTGATAATTTGACAGAGCTGCTGTGTACAGATGCAGAATGGACCAGAGAGAATAGAGATGCACACATGCAGAAAACACACACACACAGCCTCTCCTATGGACTGTATATAAAAGATGGACATGGTCTGAAGCCAATCCAGAAGCGTCTTAAACCTGCATTCTCTTTAACGGCCAGCAGGCTGTAAAAATAAGTCTTTTTGCATGGAAAGAGGAAAACGACCACGAACAACCAAAACATGATGTTCATTTTCTAAATTATGGTACCCATCAGTATCCAGAGGGACAATAAAGAAGAGTATGCTTTGACAGGTTGCTATCTTGTAATGTGTAGTGGTCCTGTGACATTTGGTTTCAAAAATGTAAGATGGCAACAGCGAAAACACTCAGCTTGAGGCCTTACAATGGGACTTCACCAGCCAGCGGTGCTCATACCAGGCAGCAACCCTCGGGTCTAAAAAATGCAGCCAGTGCAGCAGTGCCAAAAACCTGCAGTTCCTCAAATGACCACTCAAAAGTGCACAAATTCCAATAGACTCCCATGTTAAAATGCTCAACTTTACAGTATTAAAAAGCATATTTACAGCAGGTTTACCACCTGGTGCGGAAAAAGGGTTTGTTCTCTATAGCTAATTTGTTCAACTCACAATTTAAATAGTTTTAAAGCTGGAAGCTGTATTAGCATTATTAGGGGTACTAAATACTGAAACTGCAGATCGTAGCTGCTAGCTGTCTGCTAATCTTTGCTTCAGTTAATTTGAGTTACTGAACTGGACATCTTGGTTGTCTTTTGGAGATTTTTTAATGGAATGAATAACTGTAATTATATAAACATCCCATTCGAGATGTCTGTGCTCCAGTTTTTTAGATGAACAAGCCTGGTTGCTAGGGAAAAATGTGCAGTCTCTAACTGGTTGGCGAGTGGTTGCTGGAGGTGAAATCAGTGGCAAACTGCTGGTGACTGCAGCAACCTGCAAGCAATTGCAAGGTGGTTTTCAGTGTAGCAATGTATACCTCTTTGCAACCAGTTTCACACTAGCGATTGCCAGCAACCTCCTGGAACCACTCGCATCTGGTCATGCTTTTAACACTTTCCCTAGGAACAGGTGATTACCAGATGGTCACCAAGCAGTCTCTAGGCCCGTGTGACTAGGGTCTTAGCACTAATTAGCGGGTATTAAGTCGCTGTGCATTTTCTTCCTAACCACATTTTGGCTCCTAAAAGCCAAGATGCTGCCAACATGCTCAGTTTGAGGCTACTCCACAAACCAATGGGTGATGTCAGGCTGGTTACATCTTTTATATACAGCCCATCATTCATACAGATATAAACAGGCACTGTGAAGGAAAACACCAACTATATGAGGATTATATTTCATGCTGAAAGTTGCTCTTCATTTATAAACAGCTCATCTGCCTACACACTAAACCAGCTGATCAGCAGGCAGTGTGTGAGCAGCGTGAGGCTAATCAATAGTAGAATAGTGCATGAATGAGTCACAGCTAGGTTACCATCTCCCCTTTTCACCCACCATCTCCTCTCTGCACCCAGATTCCCATTGAAGTGTCAGTTACAGGCAGAGAGCTGTATGCACCAGACTATGGAGGAGCTGCCAAAAAGTCCCAGTGTAGTAGATATACAGGAATATAGCGAGGAGCGTTGAAGAGACAGACAAAGATTAAAAGAGAGACAAAAACAGATAGACGATGCGGGTGTGTGTGAGGGGGAGACTTAGCGCCAAGTGTCCGTTACTGTCAGAAAAATAGGTGTTGAAAGCAAAAGTGAATAAAAGAAGAAAAAGAGGAAATGTTTGTGGTGGATTTCCTCTGACAAGGAGGTGGAGGATACAGATCCAAAAGCTCTGGCAGCTGTTTGAAACAAATGATGGGACAAAGAAGCAGCAGAAAAAGAGGAAATCCATAGGGGGAGCTCCCTTTTGTGGTTTATGTAACATTTAAAGCAGTCATATGGAAGAGAGGTGGAACAGCTGTGAAGCAACTGTCAGTTATGGAAAAGGATTTATGGCAATCAATTATAAAACAAGAGAGAGTGTAACATATGCGTTAGAAAGCATTTCTAAATTATTCATCAGATGCTTCAGCTTCTAAATGACACTCAGAAACACCTCATGTTCACTCTCCGCACAGTCATTCTGTTAATCTTATATATATATATATATATGTGTGTGTGTGTGTGTGTGTGTGTGTGTGTGTGTGTGTGTGTGTGTGTGTGTGTGTGTGTATCTGCAAGGACAAGACCACATGCCAAGGTCTCCTCTGACACATGCAAGGGCAAATTAAAGATCAGCACAAAATCCTGATGACTCTATCATGGCACATTAACTATGAATGAGGGCGTCTCTGCCAGCTGACCTCTGCACGCAAAACGCAGCTCAGAGGCCTAATAACATGTTAGCATGGAGGGACGTGCAGCAAGCCACTGGAGCTCCTCCAGTACTGCTGCCAGCTGGATAATAAACATGTGCTAATTTAAAATGTTATTCTTCTCCCTACCAAAGTGTTCCTACTGCTTGTTACACCTTCCATACAAAGTGACTGTTTACTTACTATTAGCTGGAAATGAACTAAAGTGTTTTAACTTGCTAAACATGAATTAGTAGTAGTGCAGCGAAGCACAAAGTGATTCAAAGAGGAGGAACAGGAAGTAAGCATCACCTGAGGCCTGTACTTGCCTCTTAAGTGCCAGATAACGGTGGAGTATGATGTAGCTAACAGGCAGTTTTCATGTTATTTCAAAAGCATGCAGACTAACTCATTAGCATCCCAGGGAGCAGAACCAGCCCAGAGGCCTAACTCTGAGAGAGGCATTTCTGAGTATTGCAGAGCTGTAATAAGGTGGTACGAATCAATAATATCTCACCATAGGGGTGGATGGAAGCTGGAACACCACCCTGCTCGCCTTTGTGATCTCCCACTGCTGTCAGCCCCTGCTGTCTGCCCAGGTATCACACTGATAGGCATAGTGCAGCTGGACAGGTTTTACTCATAGACTTCACACTCAAAGCATGTATCTGCATGTATACAGTACAGACAGTTCTCACAGCACACGTTGCACTTGTAATAGAAAATGATAGGTCTGTTCTGTGCTCCACTAATCTTGCATGTTCTGACAACTGATTTCAACAGGTAGATTTTTTTATTTTTTTTTACAGTAATGCAAAGCTGCAACATGTAAGTTGATTTTAAACAATTCAAAAATATAATAAAACAGAGCGTGATGAAATAACTAATAAAATACTTCTGTTACAACTTCTGCACAGCAGCCCTGAATTTTTCTAGAAATTACACAACAGAGGTGCATGTGAGAACGCATTAGCTGGTTTCTAATCTGCCAGTTCACAACTGCAAAGTACAAAACAGCTCAACTAACTGTTCAGTGCATTTATGGAGTATTTTCAATAGTGCAAACACATCCTCCAGAAAATAAAACCAAACTTTCCTCGTTCCTTTGTGCCGGTTTTTACCCGTGTCAGTGAAAAGACCTCTAACCCCACAGTAGGGAAGGTTATACTAAGTACCATGTGGAGTACCAGGGGTACGGCTCCTGACTCCTGCAGGTCTTCATTACTGAGTGTTTGTTTCTATGATACCAGAATATAATTTTTACACACACAAAAGTAGGTCCCCATGCATCACGTTAACATGATTTATACCTTATTCACACTAGAGTAAAAATAGGCCGGTGACCTCTTTGAGGCTAGGAAAAAAAATCAGTGGTTACCCTGTGATTGCATTGAATTTTCTTGCATCTGGCAACGGCAATTTACAAATAGGTTATAGGTTGAACGTGCAACACCCTCAACCTGTGGGCAACCACTTTCAAACACATGGCAGTTGCACAGGTCACCTGGTTGGAGGCAACCTGTTTCCAAACAATCACAGTCCTTCGCGGACTGACTGCATCACTCTCAGACAGATTTCCAAAGGTTTGCAAATAATTGCCATCTAATTTATTGATGCAAACAGATTGCCAAGCAGTGTGTAATCTTCAATGACCTTTTTTTTCTGACGAAAACAAATGACGAAATGTATTGACACTTTCGTCAACGAATAAAAACTAGATGAAAATGTTCTGGAGAGACGAGATCCAATCAGAAGTAATTAAGTTGTGTAGAGAGGCGGGATGAGTTTGGAAGTGATCCAATCAGAAGTAATCTCCGTGTGCAGTAAAGTTAGACGCGCACAATTTGATCTGCCCCCGAAAAAACAGGGTGCATCCTCCCTCTTTCTCATGAAAACGCCACAAAATGTCAAATCATGGGAAGAAGAGAAGAGCAGACATATGGACACATTTCACATTTGACGTGAAGGAAAATAAGACACTTTGTGAACGGTGTGGAGCAACTCTCACCGGTAATAACACGACAAACTTTTACACTTTAGATTTTAGTCACTGAATCAACTTTAGATTTAGTCAACGATAATCTTCTGATATTTAGTCGACTAAAATTAAAGGAATTTAGATGACGAAATTGTGACTAAAACTAAATGACATTTTAGTCAAAAGACTATGACTAAAACTAAATCAAAATTTGCTGTCAAAATTAACACTGATGTGGGGTTATCTGATAAACTTGCAGCACCCTGGGTGTACAGATTATATTTTTGTCAGGTACAGATCAGACTTCAAACATTCATTGACATAAAATTGTTTACACAAATTAACACAAGCAAATTAACATGGGGACTACTCCCACTGAGACAAAGAAACTCCAGCATCATCATTACAAAATGAGTCTGGTTAAAAGAAAAGAATATTTTATTCTTTGAAGCACACCAAAGTATGTGATTCACATTACATAATCTCATGCTACCTGCAGTATTTACACATTTCCCGATCCTCTGTTTTTGTGTCTTTGTACTCACTTTTCAGTGTCGTGCAGACATAGAGCAAACTGAGTCAGGAGGAAGAGGTGGCGGCGTGTTTGAAGAGCAGAAGGAGGAATGATTTTGTCTTTCTGAGGTCAATGGAGAAATGAGAACGTTCATTTAGCAATGATGGGCTTTATGCATGGAGACTGTACACTGTGTGTGTGTTTACAAAACTCTGTTGTGAAACAGCAAATTAGCTTCCTCTCTTGACTGTGCATGCTTTCACACACACATACACACACACTCTATCCTAGTGAGTTTTCTAATGAAGGGGGGCATTAAGGAGCTGTCACCCTTCACACTGCACAGTGTGGGGTAGACAACTAGCTGTCACTCTGATCATCATCGGGCTAACAATGACACACACACACACACACACACATCCGTCATTGCTCAAAGTCACCCCCATCTCTCAGGGTGAGGCAGACTGTGAGCCACAGAGAGTTTATGAAGACATCTGTCTGGTGTTTCATTAGAGCTGACTCTCGTGTCATGTGGATATTTAAGGCCTGCAGTCACGGCCAGCACCCCCTCTCTTTGTCCCCAAAGTGTAACGCAGTCATATGAGGAAGAGGAGACAAAGACAGACAAAAAGTGACCAGACGCTATGGGACGTGAGGACACTCAAAGAAATAGTTTAACTTTATTTTGCAGGAAGCAGAGGAGAAATAACAAGGACATATGTGGGTTTTTTTTACCTTTTTCTTTTCTTTCTTTATGAGTCTCAAAGACTAAAGTCTGTTTTCCAGACTTGAAACACAATAATTCAGTAATACAAAGCAACAGGCAGTCAGTGCTGTATCCAATAAAAGAAGAAGAAACAAAGTAAGTCAAGGACATCAATGAAAATGTGAGCTTCATTATTTAAGCTCATGCAGCAGGAAAGAAATTCCTGATTTCAAAGGGCTTTGCAACAGACGGCTTCATTTTAAGGAGCAAAGAGAAAGTGGCTTCACCAAGATCTGAAGTTTAGAGGTTTTATTAAAAACTAATAAGCTCTGTGCAAAATTATAGGATTTAAAAGACATGAGATATGAGGTACAAAGCTTTACAGTTATAGCGCTATAGATCAGACTTTATTCCGTTGAGAGGAAAGAGACGCAGAGTGACACCAGACTGATGCTGTTATCACATCTGCAATATTAAATAAATTATATTCTCTCTGCCTTTATGTTTATTTCAGTCCTTTATTTTCTATCTTTTCTTTTTTCTTTTACCAACTGTGCTAACCCTTTAAAGGGCGAATACACCAATTTTTCTAATAAAGAGTAGTAGCAGTAAAGAGTGGGCTACGATAGGTTAAGTCATATGTGTGTCTGCAGCAGATTTGTCAAGACTGGGACTGATTTCAGTTTTACACTCTCCCAGGCAAACATTTGTTAAACGTGTGAAAGGAAATGGACCTGCCAAAGCTTTTTAGTAGTCTCTATCAACTGACGATTGATCAGGACCCCATGTCGTCACATTTTAAACCCTTCAGAATGGCTTCTTCTGAGAAAGTGAGTCCAAAAAAACAGGACAGGGCAGACACGGTCGCATGAATCACAAAACTTTTACCCAGAAGATAGGAGTTTGCATCCTGTGTAGCACCATTTTTAACTTTTGTTTCTGAATAGGATTTTTTTTCAGTCTCTGTTTGGTTAGTTTTAGGAAAAGGTCATCATGGGTTAAAATAGGCCCTTTCAACAACAGCAGTATTAACCGCACGTTAGATCGTAAACTTCTCCTATCTGCAGCGAGCTTCTCCTCCATTTTTATAACCTCTGCAACAGAGAAAATTTGTACCCTGCTCTTTGAAAAATTACATCAAACCAGTGCGTTAAAATGCAATGACGGGGGTCCTAAGCAGGTATGTGACAAGCTGTGGTTGTGTGTTGTGGTTCTGTCAGGTTTGATACTTTCCTCACTGAAGAGTGAGTGAGTGAGGCATCATATAACACAGTTTTATCACATGCACACTTCAATTCAATTCAATTCAATTCAATTCAATTTTATTTATATAGCGCCAAATCACAACAAAAGTCGCCTCAAGGCGCTTTATATTGTAGGGTAGAGACCCTACAATAATACAGAGAAACCCCAACAATCAAACGACCCCCTATGAGCAAGCACTTGGCAACAGTGGGAAGGAAAAACTCCCTTTTAACAGGAAGAAACCTCCGGCGGAACCAGGCTCAGGGAGGGGCAGCCATCCGCCGCGACCGGTTGGGGGTAAAGGGAGAAGGGCATGCTGTGGAAGAGAGGCAGAGATTAATAATAGCTCATTAAATGCAGAGAGGTGTAAAAACACGGTGAGAGAAAGAGAAATACTCAGTGCATCATGGGAAACCCCCAGCAGCCTAGGCCTATTGCAG
>VUQS01075522.1:0-38243 GCA_015108495.1 Heterochromis multidens
AGCTCCCAGGCCTCTGGTAGAGGACCCGAGCTTGAAGGACAACGACCGCCCACAAGGGCGAGTGGGGAATTATATATATTTCTACCGGTCAAAAGTTTTAGAACACCCCAATTTTTCCAGTTATTTATTGCAATTCAAGTCGTTCAAGTGCAATGAATAGCTTGAAATGGTACAAAGGTAAGTGGTGAACTGCCAGAGGTTAAAAAAAAGGTAAGGTTACCCAAAACTGAAAAATAATGTACATTTCAGAATTATACAAAAAGGCCTTTTTCAGGGAACACAAAATGGGTTAACAATTTGAAACTGTTCTGCAGCAATGGAGGTTGATCAAGCCTTGAAAGATGGTGGTACTAATTCCTACAGGTGTTCCAACTTTTCTAGATTACTTACAACCCCCTCTGTCTGCATAAAACCAGTGTTGCCACACACTGTGGTACCATACCCTCGTGAGCATCAGTTGAACAGTTTTGTATTGGAGAAAGTAGTGTGTTGCTACAAAAATGGCGAGAAAAAGGCAATTAACAATGGAAGAGAGACAGACCATTAAACACTTAAAAACGTAGGTCTTTCCTACAGAGAAATTGCAAAGAAAGTCAAGGTGTCAGTGAGTACAGTTTCCTTGATCATCAAAAGGCACTCAGAAACTGGGGGAAACTCTGACAGGAAGAGGTCTGGCAGAAAGTTTAGAATACATTTTGGTCTATAAATTGTTTCCAATATTTCTTTTTTAACTCCAATTGCTTATTTATACTATTTATACTATACTTTCATTTCAGAGTACAATGAGACATTAAACTGCATAATTTTCAATAAAAAACTGGAAAAATTGGGGTGTTATATATACATAGTGTATGTATATACGTAGTGTATATATTCATACTCACATCATCCAATAAGATAAGGAACTAAGATTAACTAAAACTAAGGCAAAACAGACCAGTTTCAAAGTGACCCGGAAGCCTGGGAAAATAGGTAGGTCTCCAAATTTGATTAAAAAATTTCCAAGAAGGAGGAAGACTTTATAAAAGAGGGAAGACTGTTCCAGAGTCTTGGAGCAGTGATGCAGAAAGCCCTGTCACCTTTAGATTTTAAGCGGGAGCGTGGAACCACTAAGTGTCTGACTGGAGGACCGAAGGGTTCAAGAGGATAAGTGCAGGCTGAAGAGATCTGAAATGTAACCTGGAGCCAAGCCATGGAGAGCTTTAAAAACAAATAATAAAACCTTATATAATATATATAATATAACAATATGTAACTAATATAGAGATGCAAGTATCGGAGTAATACTCTTTCTCTGTTTGGTACCTGTCAGGAGCCTGGCAACTGCATTTTGAACAAGTTGCAGGCGGGACAGATGCCTAAATAGAGAGAGTTACAGTAGTCGAGATGTGACGAGATGAAAGCATGGATAACTATTTCCAGATCCTTAGATGATAAGATAGTTTTGAGTGTAGAAATGTTCCTGAGCTGGAAAAAAAGGCATGAACAACTGAGTTTATTTGGTTGTCCAGCTTGAGAGCAGAATCAAAAATAAAACCAAGATTTTTAACATGGGGATGTACATTAGCTGACAGTGGGCCCAAGTTGTTTCTTATAAGACTAACAGAGTCGTGGTTGCCGAAAATGACAATGTCAGTTTTGTCTTGGTTTAGTTTGAGAAAGTTCAAAGACATCCAGCAGTTTATATCACTAAAACAACCTGAAACTTTCTGCAATGTACCATCATCACCTGGCTTAAGAGAGAGATGTCCGACGATCAGTTTGTGCCCTGAAGCTCAAGCACACTTGAGTTATGCAGCAGGAAATGATCTGAAACACACCAAGAAGTCCACCTCTGAATGGTCCAAAAAAACAAATCGCATTTTGTATTTACTCGGGTTATCGTTGTCTAATATTAAATATTATTTGTTTGATGATCTGATACATGAAAGTGTGACAAATATGCAAAAAAACAAGAAATCAGGAAGGGGGCAAATACTTTTTCATACATGCAGCTGTGCAGGCTGCAGCTACAACTAGCCAACATTTACCAAAAAAACCCTTAAAGTGATGTGGAAATGTAACTGCAAGTCTTCTGCCAGGATTAAAGGCAAATTTTCTTCAAATTAATCTCACCCTAACATAAATGTCATGTGCCCTCTTTATTTCAGCTGAGTCCTCCCCCAAGAAGTAGGCTCAAACAGTTTCACCGCAGAGAAGGAACGGTGTTTAGGGGCTCAGTCCTATCAGTGCAGGCAGGTAACGTTCCAGTCAGAAACCTCCCACAACCCGTCAAGTTAATCTTCAAACACAACAAAGAGGTAAAAAGACATTAAAGTAGTTGGAATAGCACCTTACTTAGAAAATATAATAACCTGTTTTTCTATTAATTAGATTTTTTTTTTTTTCACAGGTGGAAAATGGAACTTGTGTATTTTGGGAGGAATCAGCATTGGAAGATGGAACAGGTACTATTATAGATGTCAACCTCCAGTATTTTTGTTTCTAAATAAAAAGATGATTCATTTACTCATTATGCTTTCTTTATAGGTCATTGGAGCAATGAAGGCTGTGAAACCAGTAAGTCTGCAGATGAATTTATTTGCAGCTGCAACCATCTGAGCTTCTTTGCTGTGCTTGTGGTAAGTATGAATGGTGATTTATTTTGTTTAAGTCTTTCCACAATCAAAAAACCAGATCAGAAATGTCAGCAATAGACTCACAAATAAGCTAACTAGTGTATTACACACAGACTGTATAAAAGATCGACAGAGTCACCATAATGTCACATCTTGGTTTTGGACTCTGCAGTTTTGGCAGATGCCACATTGATATTACTGATCCATGAGACAACAGCAGATCCTAGCAAGCTTCATCCATAGACTTAAAATAAATAATAAAATAATTCACTCACCATGCAGTTGTTATGAAGGGTGAATCTATCAATAGAGTCCAAACCATTTATTGCACAAACATCTAAACATCTGGCCATTTTATCATGGGAGTCTATGGGAATTGACTCAGCTTTGGAAACAGCCTCATGTGGTGATTACAGGAACTGCAGTGTTTGACACTTCTATTTCAGCTTCATTTTTCAGGTTGGTGTTACATGAAATTAGGGATTCACCAGTTATTACATTCTGGGCAGACACTAAAACAATTTGACTGAGGCTCCTGCATAGATCTCCATCAAACATCTAAATGTAAATATATTTCAAAACAACTTCATCTTTTTATGTTCCAGAACCCCAAATTATCGGTGACAAAATCTGATGCTGCGAAACTAAGTTACATCACTTACACTGGATCAGGACTCTCTGTCCTCTTCACGGTCATCAGCTTGATCATCTATATTTGTCTACAGTGAGTAAATGTCATATTGTTCCAGTTCAGATTCAGAAAACTTTATAGTTTAAAGCTCCTAATTGTGATAATAAAATAAGAAATTGAAGTAAATAAACACCTTATAAGTAACCATATTTGATAGTCTAACATTCAACATTCAGTTTGTCAGTGACAGCAGCTCAGCGATAAGGCCTTTGCTTACTGAACTACGTTTCCTTCAAAGTGAGCTCAGGTCTTTTAACTGGACTAATAATAACTAATAATCTTGGAACTGACTTTAATAATGTTGTTAGAACTGTCTTCAAGCTTAAACCAGCATATGAAAGAACGTGTTAAAAAACTTTCAATAAAAGAATGATAAAAATGACATAAAATATTTTTAGAAATGCTTACAGCTTCTGCAACAAGTAAATTCTTTGTTGTCATCTGTGTTTGCCTCAAACTTAAGCTGAGAATCAAACACTGTTCCCAGGTATTCAAAAGTGTCCACAATTTGGACTTCTTCACCGTGTACGATGCTGGCTTTTGGCTTTTGGCTGTCTTTCCAGAAATCAGTGATTGATTCCTTTAATCTTAGTAACTTTATGGTCAAGGATGTGGTCATTGCAACATTTGACAAATGGAGGCAAGGCATCATCATGATCTGACTGTGAGCTCTGAAGGGGAGACAGCAGGGCAGTGCTAACAGAAAACTTCACCAGAAAAGTGCCCTGTTGAGAAGTGCAGTAGCTCTCTGTGTACATAATAAAAATCAGAGGAGAAAGAACACAGCCTTGTGAAGAGCCAGTTTGAAATGATAGGATTTTACAGAAGGACATTTTACAGAAACCTGCTGAACTCTATCGGTTAAAAAGTTCAAAAGCAATATTAAAATCTGATCAGGTAACATAAATTGAGAGGCCAGTCGCTCAATCAGTATATGGGGCTGTATTTTATTAAAAGCAGAAGACAAACCTGCAAACAAAATTCTACCATGAAGTTTTGTTTTTTCAAGATGCTTATATGCTCTATCTAGAATGAAGAGCTTTGCATCAGCTATACATCTGCTTACTTGACAAGTAAACTGCAGTGGATCTAGTTCACCATCAATTTAAGACACAACCTCATCTTTTCAAATTTTCTCTAAGGTTTTCATCACAAGAGATCACCCTCTTCAATAAGTTTGCAGCCCATTCTCGCGATATTACAGTATCATCCTGAGTCGTAAGACACTTCTTCAGTCTGGAAATATTACTTGAGAAGTCAGATCTTTCAAAATGAGAACACCCCCCCCAGTGAATTAAAAGCATTTGGCAGATCAGCATCATCTACACCATGTACAGAAATAGGTTGCCTTTTGGTGCAAGAACACTGGTTTATGGGTGTCATTACATTAATTCATTGCCAAGCTGCTCTGAGGTCACCACTAGTATATTTTTTTTTTCAATTTCATTCCTTACTTCTTAGGAGTAAGCTTTTTTTTCTTTTTCTTTTTCAGAGGTTCACCAGTATGAAACATCATTTTCTTATTAGAATTAGAAGCCTTTTATTATCATTATATAATGTATAACAAAATTGCAGAGTGGCTACACTCTGAGAAACGAAGGGCAAGAATACAATCATTTACACAGTTAATATGAAAAGTATTATATATATTAAAACTGCTAAATATCAAAGTATACACAAGGTATTGTGGTAAGGTAAAGCAGCAACAAAAGCAGACAATTTTACACAAATATTGTACTTGGCTATGGTATTACACAGGAGAGAAATTGTTGCAGGAAGAGGAGGAGTGGAAGAGGTTGTAGTGGTGGTGGAGGAGTCAGTGCATATTGAGGTTCAGTGTTGTCATGGCACTGGAAAATAAGCTGTTTCTGAGTCTGTTTGTGTCATGTGTGAAGCAGAATGCAGACCCAAACACAAACGCAAACGGGGGTTTAAATGCACACTGGGGTAATTGTGGAAAACACCAGGGAACACAGCTGAAACTAATCGAGGGAAAACAAGACAGAAGAAGCAAAACTAAATGCAGCGTACACAAGACAAGAGACCAGTGAAATAAAACAGGAAGTAGCTAAGCAAAGGAACTGAAACGCAGACTTGACATGGAGAACACAGAAGGGCAAGAAAACAACTTTGGGAAATAAGCAATAACTATAATTACAAATAAAGAAAACACAACCTTAGAAGAATTTCATAGAAAACAAAATAGAAAATAAGGCCAGAATACAAAAATCTAAATGACAAGAATAAAGAACAAACTAAGCAGAAAATATAATAACCAAGGTTAAAATGGTAAACTCAAAATGCAGGGTGCAGACCCTGGATCAGTTTCTGTTTTTGGCTCTGCTGAGGTGAACAGGTCCTGTAGTGAGGGCAGAGAGCAGCCTGTGATCTTCTGAGCTGCTCCTGTAACCACTGTGATACAGTATGTCAGCACACTCTCTATGTAAAAGGTCACCATCAGTTTTTGACCCAATTTGTTCTTCCTGAGTAGTCTGACAAAGTGAAGTCACAGCTGTGCCTTTTTGGTAACCACTGAGGTTATATATGTTCTCAGAGTCTCGTTTAAGTTGCAGCTGAGCAGCAGCTGGCGTGTTGGTTGTGGATGAATATACGTATACACAACAGTTGTTGAAATTTGTGAGGCAAATAGAAGGGAGGGAGTGAATTTGTCAACAGTTCCAGGTCAGCAGTACACACTTTTTCCCTGACATGTGCAGTATTGCACTACCTTTCATTGACATACACTTCCCCTCCTCAGCTTTTCACCCGTAATCTCTGGTGACCACCTCTTCTCCCCCTCCTTCAAAGTTTTGTGACCACCTTACACAGTTTCTTCAGGATACCAGCTGGTATCATGCTGGCTGTCGAGGTCTGCAGGGAAGGAAGAAACTTTCGGCTGAGAGAAACTCTCCCATATGCACTGTGTCCTTCCACACCAGCATTGTTACATAAAATAAAATACAATCAAATAAAATAAAGACTGCTCCCATATTCTGCGTCACCAAATCACTAACCCGTTTTCTCATGCGAAACACCAGGGTGAACTGCTGGGTCTCACACTTTGAAGCTCTGCAGAACATATTTAAACATTGTAAAATATCTCTAGTATTTAGTAGTCACAGATTAGACATGTTTTTTGGTCCTTTGGTCAAAGAACTGATGCAATGTGTTGATAAAAAAATTTATTATTATTGGATTTATTTCATCAAACAGCAATTTCATTCTAAAAGCCAAGCCACTGAAACATATTCATATACAGACTGAAGTTATGTTGTGAAAGATCAGATATATTTCACGAGTCTAACCAGTTTAGTTATGCTGTGACACATTTGGTGGAACACAAAACCAACTAATCATAATTGACCATCTTTCTTGCGAAAGTGTGGCACCCCACAGTCATGGGTCAAAAATCGTTCCATGAATTAACACAAAAAACACCCTGTTGCGTTCACTGACCTTTTGGCCTCTTTCTGAAAGAGAGACGCTCTCTCCCTCCTTCTCTGTTCCAGGCCTTGAAGGGCCTTGGAGACCCTGATGTTGATTTGCTTTCTTTCCCCTTCTATTCATTTTAATGGTGTAAGTTAGTTGTAAATAAATTCCTTTGATTGCACAGCTAACTTGTTTGGAGACTCAGTTTGTGGTTTGGTCTGCTGGCACTTTGTGTTATACTCCATGTGTCTCCTACACTTTGATGGTAAGGGAGTTGTAACAGAACCACAGCTTGATAATGATCAGTCTGCCTATGGTTGCCATTTGATGGGAGAGAGCGCCTCATTCTGGTTTGCTGATGCAAATAGTCCTGAAGCCAATTGCAGTGTTTGTGGACTAAAAAGTAGAACTTTTGCTACTTTCCCTACTGTTACAGATGTATTTACTAGCATGTTAGTATTCAGGCACGAAGGAGCCTTGAATACTTTTGTCAGGGTGGCATTACACCTACATAAAGAAGCGGATACATCTGAGTATAACTGCTTCCTCTAACAGTTCTCAGAATGATGAGTCTATGAGGTTGCAGAAAAGGTTGCTTCACAAAAGCTCAGTTGCTGCTCTATTTTTGGGAAATTTTTTTTTAACACATTGGTACTTGTATGACTTGTATAGTAAAATAATTAATGAAATGTAGCATATATAGATATTCCTCTTTGAGACTGCTTCTGTAATGTTTATCTTTGTAATTTGTTTGCTATTTCCTAGCATTTAATTAATTTATTGGTTTTCCAATTTCATTTTTCCACCTATTTTCTATTAGATTTCTTACATTACATTATGCAAATGAGGGTGCTGTCATTTAATATGTGCCATTAGGTCAACTTTGTGTCTACTGGCAGGCTACCTCCAGTTAAGAGACCACTAGAGAAGAGAGGCTACCCAACCTGAAATTAATACTTTCAGTCAGTCATTAAATATTTTTTGCCTGGATGCACTGATTATGTTAAAATTCAATTGATAAGTAAACAGAAACTTGCATTAATACACAGGTACCTCCAGCCTTTGTTACACATAGATGCTTTATCTTGTGAGAAACAACAAGTTTATCTGCTCTGTTAGTGTGAAGTTATTACCATCAACAGTGTGCACAAATTTTGAAAGTGAAACTTCTAAAAATGCCAGATAATGTCCAATATCTGCAAAGTCGACAATAAGAGACTAATTCTGTTTCTCTTTTAGTCGGCGGCATCCTGAGAAGGCCATAGGTCTGCACATGCAGCTAACAATGGCGATGTTCTGCCTCCACCTCACCTTCCTGCTGTGCGGTCTCCTGGTCCAACGGCTGCAGGAAAATGAGGACAGCTCATTTTGCCTGGTTCTCGGTCTCTTTTTACACTGGTCCCTGCTGGCCACTCTGACCTGGACTGCTCTGGAGGGGTTCCACCTCTACCTTCTGCTCGTCCGAGTCTTTAACATCTATGTCAGGAGATATCTGCTCAAACTCAGCCTGGTTGGATGGGGTGAGCAGAGTTTGGTTGGGACACTGCTGCTGTAAAACACTGTCACAGATCTTTAAATGAAATTGGACTGTTTAGAAGTGTTATGTCATATTAAAGGTTTAAGGTGAAGTAAAGTCACTTTATTTCCATAACACTTTTAAACATGACAGACACTGACAAAAAGTGGGACACACAGCGAGCAGTTAATAAAACCTAAAAATAAAATCATAAATTATCTTAAAAGGTATTCAGAAAATGTGATTACTAACCAGTGAGGAACATAATTAAATGCAACTTATACAGTTGACATAGACACAGTTATAAATTAGGCCTTAACTGAAAAGTAAATATTTAATAATACTGAGGAGAGGTGGGTTTTAAGATGATCTGGAGAGGGAGGGCTGCTCCATAGTTTCATAGCTGCAGCTGGGAAAGATTGGTCAGCTGTAACAGTCAGTCTAGTACTTAGAGTTAACAGCTGCTGGTCAGCTCACCTTAGCAAGCAGCATGGGGCACAAAATTGAAAGAAGTCTGATTAAACACTTAGGGGCAAGCCCATGAATCCATTTAAATGAACCTTAATTTACACTGATAGCCAGTTTAACAGAGATAAGTGAAATATGTTCATGTTTACTTGTACCAGTCAGGAGTCTAGAAGTATCGTTAAGAACCATTTGCAGTGATAATGGTGTCTTATCCCGTCCTTCATGGAAGATTCAGCTGAAGTTAATCCTGTCTTCCCTGTTTTCAGGTTTGCCTACACTGGTTGCAACTATTTGTGGGATTTCAGGTGTTTATGGCAAATACACTCTGAAGGATGCCAACAACAATTCAACAGGACACATGTAAGAATCTATCTTTGGTATGATTTTATATCACAATTAGCCAGAAAATTTCATTTCTGAGCAAATGCATGCTGTTTTTTGTGTGTGTGTGTATTTAATAATGGGCAGATGCTGGATGAGCAGCAAGTTCCCACAAAAACACCTTCTGGTCAGCTACATCACTACTGTGGCCTTTCCTTTCTTGGTGGTAGTGTTTAATGCCTGCATGCTGGGGCTAGTGGTGTTTAAGATGTGGGAGCTAAGAAGGGGTCATACAGGCTTTGGAAGCAACAGTGACTACAAGAATATAAACAAAGAGAAAAGAAAGAGGTTATGGAAGGACTGTGCCACAGTGCTGGGCCTCAGCTGTGTGCTGGGGTTACCTTGGGGGTTAGCGAGTACCACGTACATTTCAACCCCTGGGATCTACGTATTTACAATATTCAACTGCCTTCAAGGTTAGTATGTGAGTGATCCTCATATAAAGTATGCACTGGACTTTGATAATAAGAACTGACAAGCTTTTTTTTTTCTTTTCTCAGGTGTGTTTATTTTCCTGTGGTCTGTGGCTTTGACCTGGTCAAACTCTCGAGCTGTAAATAATTCATCAGTCAGAGATTCTTCCTCTCAGAAAATGATGACTACTAGCTTCAACAGCTGATACTGAACAGTCAAGACAAACCCATTATCCATGACCTATATTAGGTGTTTGGCTCCTATTGATATGCAGTTCAATATAACCAACAATTTTATATATATATATATATATACTGTATATATATACACATACATATATACATTGATGTTTTGTTTCTATATTTTGTGTAAATGTTATATAGAAATTTCAAAAAAATACAATGATGATTTTTGTAATTGCCTGTTTCAGATATGAACAGGCAAAGAGGATCAATAATACTGTTAATAAGTAGCACATCTGAATTCTTTATACTTGCTGAGAGGAGTGACACCCAGTGTGGTCTTCTGTTGTTGTAGCATATCTGCTTCAAGGTTTGATGTATTGTGCATTCAGAGACTCTCTTCTGCATACCTTGGTTGTAATAATGGGTTCTTTGAGTTGACTTCCTGGCCATTCTCTGGCCTCTGGCATCAGCAAGAGATTTTCTTCGTGAGGACTTCCACTCATTGGATATTTTCTCTTTTTCATGCCATGTTCTAGGTCACTTAAATAGCCTTTCTTCCCCATTCTGATGCTGAGTTTGAACTTTTTCTGCTCGGTTTGAGCAGATTATCTTGACCATATCTACATGCCGAAATGCATTGGGTTGCTGCCATATGATTGGCTTATTAGACATTTGTGTTAATGAATAGTTGAGCAGGTGTACCTAACAATGTGACCAATAAGAGACAATAAAAATTACATTTTGAACACAGTGACACAATTTTTTTATATACTACGTTATATACTAAACTTAGCACAAAAAGTAAGGAAATTTGTGTTTGGCCAATTATTTCTTTGTTGTAACAATGCTTCTTGACAACAGGTCTTACACCATTGGAAAGCCTGTTTGTTTCCCCTTAAATGGTGCCACATTTGTAAGGAAACTGCATTTGTGGGTTGTCAAATCTTCTCTGTCAATTCCAAACAGCTTATTCAAACAGAGGCCTCAGTAGCATGTGGAAGAACCATACACAGCCACAACAGCCTGGCACCTCCTCCTCATGGTGGTCACAAGCTTGGTCACACACTGCTGTGGGATGGCATCTCATTCTTCGACCAGCAAGTCAGCCAATGTGGTTGTGTTGGTCATTTCAGCATGAACAGTTCGCCCAAGCTGATCTCACAAGTGTTCAATAGCGTTCAGGTCAGAACTGCAGGCCGGCCACTCCATCCTGTCCACTCCCAAATTCTGGAGGTAGTCTCTGATAAACCCCGCTCTGTGAGAGTGAGAAATCAGCATAGCGTTCTCCACATCTTCTCCACACTTTGACCCTACGATCCAACTGCCATAAGCAGAATCTGCACTCATTGCTGAACATAACGTTCCTCCACATGTTCAGCTTCCAGTGCACAAGTTGCCAACACCAGCGCAAACGGGCCTGACATTGAAGGGCAGTCATGGCAGGCCTCCTGGCAGCCCTATGAGACCGGAGATTGGCTGTGTGTGATCTGTTCTGGATTGTCTGGGTAGAGAGTCGTCGGCGATGTTGTCCTGCAATTCTTGACTGCAAATCTGTAGAAGACTGCCTACAGTTCCTAAGTTCTGACAGGGTGAGGAAAAGATTTTCTTGTGGTGTCGTCTTCTTGGGATGCCCACTTTGTGGTTTGTCTCTGACGTCCCCTGTTATATGGAACTTGGCCTTCAATTTGGAGATGGTACTAGGGCTCACTCCAAATAATGCTGCAACTTGGTTTTGTGAAACACCAGCTTGAAGTTGCCCTATGGCACAGACCCTATCCAGATCAGTCAAACATGGCATGGTTGGCGCAGACACCAACTGACTGCTGTAGCAGGGTCCATTCTCATAGGTGCTGCTAATCAGGCGCCAATCAGGCACCTGATTGTCAGCACCTGGGGAACCAGAAGCTCAAAACAAGAGTCAACAGCAGAATAAGCTGTTTGGCATCGGCAGAGAAGATTTGGCAAGTTTTTCATGGGCGCAACCCACATACTCAACTCTGCTGCTCAACCCACAAATGCATTTTCTTTACAAATGTGGCAGCATTAAAGGGAAAATAAAAAGGCTTTCTAACGGCATAAGATTTATTGCTAAGAAGCATTGTTACAACAAAGAAATAATCGACCAAACACAAATTTCCTTACTTTTTGTGCCAAATTTACATTACCTAATAACATGGCCAGTGGGTGTATGTTGTTCATGGTTCCACACAGGCTCTGAAAAACTGACACTTGCAACATAACCCAACAGGACAAACACTCCATCATGGGGGTCTGTGCCAAAGCATCACCCTTTAATGTCCTTCTGAAAAATCATTCCTAATGCTATATCTACTTATAATTAAGTTATTATTTATATAGCACCTTTCAGGTAAAGACTACTACTACTACTAATAATAATAAAAATAATAATTAGAGCAATGTTTGAATGGTCTGCATTCATTACTGGTATTTGAAAATACATTATTGCTTAATCTTGTCAACTGTTCCTAGATATTAGTAAAGTAAATCTTTAAAATGTAGGCAATTTTCAACTTTTTTGCTTATAAAATAAATATATACTTTATTTTGAAAAGCAGATCAAAAATAATTACAGATTATGTATTAGGTCTTTCACATCTTAATATTTACTTTCTAGCAGTCATCAAAGGGTGCAAAGGGAGGAAGAACTCATACAATGCAGTACACAGTATATGATAACGTACAACTGCACCATAATGACCTAATATTAGAAGTTTTACATTGATCACCAAGTGGCAGCAATGCCACAAGAGACACTCTCCCATTTTTTTATTGATTGATTGATTGATTTTTCATGCATTACTCCTTTCTGTGCTGTTTCATCTGGGTGGCCATAGATGCACTTCACCTCTATCTACTGCTGATAAAGGTATTTTACAGGAAATACCAAGAAACATGTTTCAGTTTTTAGATGGAAAAAGAAGAAACTGTTTATGAGGAAGCCTGCTGATGTCACGCACTATGTGGCTGCAGAGTGAGGACCTGGACTTCGGAGACAGGCTTAAACTCAAAAGGCAGCTTTTATTGCTGAGAATTACAAAACTCAAAATACAAAACATAAACGTCTGGCATGACAGAGCATAACCCAGGGACTTGGAACTAGAACTAGACATGACACCCCAGGAAACATAAAGCACATAACGGGGAAAACATATGATGACAACGTGACAAGGAACTAAGGAAAACTGAGGGCTTAAATACACACATGAGGTAATCAGGGCGAAGGAGAACACCAGGGAACACAGGTGAGCTAAATCAGGGAAACAAGACAGAGGGAAGCAAAACTAAACTCAAGGCACAAGAGATGAGGGGCTATCAAAATTAAACAGGAAACATAACACTCACACTGACACCCAGACTAAGACGTGATAACTTGACATAGAGACAGGAGAACAAACAGACATGGAGACATGACAGACTGGGGAGAGAAACAGACAGTCACGGGGACACGGCTGGGGAGACGGGACGTAAACAAACACTAAGACAAGACTGACTGGGGAGACACTGAAAACAGAACATGGAGACAGACTGGACTAATGGAACTAATAAAACAAGGAACTAAGAACTAAACACAGGAGTCTAAACACAAGAGGACGGGGAACCACTAAGGGAGGAATGACTAATGTAAATAATAACAGAACAAGACTAAATATACCAAGAGGATAAATACAAGAAGCGACACAAACACTATACGCCCTTAGGACCTCATAATGAATAAACAAAACTAGACAGTCCACAAAACTCAAAACACTGGGTCAACTGACCATGGACCATGACAGCTGAGTCTCTGTTACACAGAAACCTACTGAAGCAGAGTCTATCTAGACAATGACTACAGTCTGTATTGTATGTGAAAGTATGGATGTCCACCTCTTCTGAAATGGTTTTCTACACTGACTGTAGGATTAATAAACACTACTACCTGTGCTTCCTTCCATCATATTTGTTAGAAATAATATGTCTCAGGGTCTCTGGGTCTTGGACCCAGGGTTCTAGGTTTTGGTTTGGCTTTTGAGAATCATTTGTTTTGAGTTTAGTATTTTTCTAATAATTGTATTTCCTGATTGGTTTCTTTATATTTATATTATCTGGTTTTAGTTTCACATCTGGTTCTGTTCATGGTTATAGTTTGGTTTATATTCAATTCCTCAAGTTTCTATGTATTCCTACCCCGCTTGTGTTCCGTGTCTTTAGTTTCTGTCTGTGTTTCATTACTTCCTGTTTTTATTATGGTAGTCTTGTCTTTCTCTTATGTTCGGTGCTTAATTTTACTTCCTTTTGAGTCACTATGTTAAATATCCTCAGCTGTGTTCCCACCTGCTACCTTTCCCCTCAGCTTGTAAGTGTATATATTGTCTGAGTCTCCCCTTGTCCTTTGTCATCCCTCATGGTTGTGTGTCCCCTCGTTCTATGTTTCCCTGAAGTTTGCTAGTATTTGGATTCCTTGTTCCTGCCCTGCCTTAGTTTTGGATTTTGGGATTTTTTTTGCATTTTCAGTATTAAAGCTGGTTTTTTGAGTTCCTTCCTGTTTCCTGTGCTGCGTTTGGGTCCACAACCTGCCTGCTATACAGCCGTCATATGACAATATGATACCACATTGTGTATGATAAATTAAAGTTCAGTTTTGAATCAATAATTCTTCCATGATATTTATAAGACTGAACACATTCCACTTACTGTACCTTAATGGATGTGATGTCTTTTCTATGAGTACGTTTTGTAAAATCAGTGATCATTTCTTGTAGACAATAGATATGATCACTGATATCACCAGATACAGTTGTGCTCACAAGTTTACATACCCTGGCAGATTTTGTGATCTCTTTGGCCATTTTTCAGAGAATATGAATGATAATACAAACATTTTTCTTTCAGTCATGGTTAGTGGTTGGGTGAAGCCATTTATTATCAAACAATTGTGTTTGCCCTTTTTAAATCATAATGATCAAAAGTTTACATACCCTGGAAGTTTTGGCATGATAACATACACACAAGTTGACACACACAGGTTGTACAGCTGCAGACAAACACCATATACTGCAATCCAGATACCTTCAAAGATTTGGATTTTTATTTTCCTGTACTGCTATGTTTAAAAAATAATGTGGTGCAGGTTCACGTTTCACTACCTCAGCAAGTTATAAGTCTCAGTACTTCTTGACCTTTATGACTTAACTGCTTCTTAGTTGTTGCGAACATAGAATAGAATAGAATAGAACAGAATAGCCCTTTATTGTCATTGTACAAGTACAACGAAATTGTGGGTGAGCTGTACATAGGAAACAGTAACATCTGGGAACTTCCTCTTTCTTCCAAACATCATCTAATGTTAATCATTCAGTTACAACAAATTATTTATATTTGTTTTTGTGTAATTGTTATTTAAATAATAAAAAAAAAATATTTAAACTGTATAAATGATCAAAACTGGCTTCAGACCAGTTAAAGCTCTGATGCCTGGTCCATATCATGGTCATAGCAGGTTTGTCATTTGTCTACTACTTTTTTACACAATGTGGTAGTTTACGTTCACAATGAAATTTAAAGCAGCAGCTTCAAATGACCCAATTATGGTATCTTTGACAAAACCATGTGTCATGAATCACTTCCTCCTCTGCCAACCACAGCTCTGCTGAGAATGCGTGAAACTTTCAGCTCACTCCATTTAGCACACTTCAAGCAGATAGGGCAGTATCCTGAATGGGCCTCTTACAGCATATGTGTGTTTGTTGATGAGTGAGACATGATGTGGATTACACTTGTTCTCAGCACAATCATCTGTTTTTCTGCATCCCAAGCTGGTGGTGAGTCAACTTACCATGTCATTGCTGATATGTTTAGAGTTGTGTGCTTGTGAAGCGAATAACACTCTAACTGTTAATATCTCAAGGTCGTGGCTCCTCAAAACAACAGAAAAATGAAGTCACTCACGTTTCTCTGCTACCAGGTGGTAGAGACAAAAAGTCAACTAATTTCACAACACAAAAATCGGATACGTGCTGACCAAAACGATACAAAATTTTATCAGCTTCAAATCTTGTTTCACGTTTTTAACTGTGCTGTTTTTTCTTTTTTTTTGTTTCACTTTGACAGAGTGTGGAGATGTCCTCCTTAAATGTAGACAAAGTAATCTTCCATGGACACGGTAACTTAATTAGTGGATACCAAACACTCCTGTTTTGGAGAAGCTGTATTGTTCTGATACATGAATGAATTAATGCTGACACTACTTACTGTGGATGAATGCTGGATTTGGCTTAACATGATTGTGAGACCCAGAAGCAGAGATATACACAATAAATAGTATTTATACAGTCAGACATTCTAACTTACTTTAATTAAGATACAAATGCTTTCATATCTAGATTGCCATCATTTCAGTGTTTTGAAATGGCTTCATCATCTAAAGAGTACTCATGAGAGTATTAATGTACTGGCTTTCAAAAACATAAATGACACAATCAAACAGCTTTTTTCTAAATGTTGACAATGTCATTTGGTGTCAGTGCATAGCTTCAATCACAAGACTGTCATCCAGGAAAATGTGGTTTGTATGCTTTAAGGGAACTTGGGCTTTTTTTTTACTGTTTTACCACAAACAGACAAAATGGATGTAGCAACCCTGATGTTACTTACTGATTTTTGGACTCCACATTTCGAAGCTTCAACATTGGCATTTTGGCCACTGCCATGTTGTTTTTCTTTTGTTTGTTTGTTTGTTTTTTGAAGGCAGAAGTAACCTTAGATGGGAGGAAGGGTGGAGTGTAAGTTACAAGCTAACACTAGCAAGCTCGGTTAGCAACTGCATTCATAAAATGTAAATGCAGAGACATCCATATCTGCTAAATAGTGATAAGTGAGGGGCTAATAAAATTATAAAATAAAATAATAGAATTTCACTCACCAAAAATAAAACATAAACTTATTACATGGTCTTTACTACACAACAAGCAATACTATTAGTCACAGAAATGCTAGAAAAGGCTCCAACAGCAGACACACAGTTGAGAACTCGTTGGTTCGTTAGATTTAGTCAACAAAAAAAGTTAGTTAATATGACCATGACCACCATTGTTTGTATGTGGCTATTTAACATTCCTTAAATCAGCAATGATAGTTTAAACTTTGTAGGAGTGTAGAGTGGGGTCATGTTAACAATCCATTAAAATTTGTCTTACATCCACCAAGGTCTTCAAGATCAACTTAATGATTTATTGGTCGAAAATGGACAAAAAGCCTTATAACTTAGAAACTATGATTCTTACAAGCATGGTGTGTATTGTCAACATATAGAAAGTACTGTATAAATATTTCACATTTGACCTCTGACCTCTTCTTCAAGGTCAAATAAGATCAAACTTTCATAAAATGTCTTTTATCTTTAAAACTATACTTAAAATTCTACTTCTTTTTTGTTTTGGCAACATTTAGGAGATGATACTGGTATATGGAGATTCTAAATGTTACATTATAGTTAGCATCCAAATATCATGTCACATTTGACCTCACTGATCTCACTTTAATACTTCAGCCAGTTACGTCAAATACATTAAAATCTTATCATATATACTGGAGGGGGACGCATCCCCTCCAATAATCAGATAATCTCAGAATGTTATCTGCAGATACTGATATGTAATATAAATAACAATTTGGCTGTGTCCTGAAAAAGTTGAAAACAAGAAGCACTCCGAGAGCGCAAACCTCCACCAAGGCAGCTCACTCTCTGGGCATTATTTACTTATAAGGGAATAGTTTTGTGTTCTGTATATAAACATTTTGTTTTCTTTATTGTTCTTTTTAAACATACTTTAAGAAGTTTGTAGTGCAGTAAAAACAAGTGCAAAGTCCAGGCTTTTGTTATTTGCCCTGTTAAAACCCATTTAGTTATGCTGTGTGTTTTCCTAAAATCAATTAATACTTATATGCACTGGCAGGTGTTATGAGGAAAAAATTGCAACCTGTGAACTCAAAAAACGTTTGTTCGGCTTCAGTCGTCTGCATGTGAACTCATCACAAGAGGTGAGGACATTTTTTGGGGGGTGAACTGGTTCTTACAGCTAAAAAATGAATTAGCAAAGTGAGTTTGTTGTCTTTATAAAATTGTAAATAATTGTTATGCTGTAGAGAACGTATATATTAAAATCTTTTGCATGCTTTTGTTTGTGCTTTTCAGGTTGAAGTGAACCCTACATTTCAACACAGGGTTCACATCCCATCCTCAGCTCTCAAAGGAGCTGCACCCACGATGGAGGTCCTGGTGGTGGCCTCTGTGATCAACAGCACTTATTTTGAGGTCAGCAGTTCTAAAGTAACAACAGAAAGAGAACCTTAAACATATCATACAGTGACAATAAACTAAGCCCACTCACAGTCAGCAGTTATTTCATGATGATGATCTATTTATAGTTAACTTTTATGCTTTAATTTATACAGTTTGGTACACATAAAGCTCCCGGCCAGTGTACAAAAAATCTTATCTTATTACCCTTTATAATACTTTTCATTTTGTCAGCCAAAATAATGAGTTCTAATTTCAGCTCTACAAGAAAGATACCGAACACCCAACTCACAAAATCTGTCTGCATATGACAGATATTTGTAACATAGGTGTTCTGAAAAACAAGTACATCTGTGAACTGAAAATAAAGCAATGAATCATAAATTTTACTCTTTATCCTCTGCATATCTTTGGAAGTCTTACTAAACCATGAGAACTCAACAGTTGTGTAGAATACTTCATTAAAAAAGGAGTAAATTATCTGTGTGTAGTTGTGTGTGTAGTGTGTAGCTGATATATAGTGCTGCACACAAAAATGAAACTAAAACTAAACAGAGATGTCCTCAGACTCCACCTCAGTTTAAATTTTCTGCCTTTAACATCAGCTTTCCTTTTTGTGTCACATTCTGTGTAAGCTAGCATCTAATCTTGCAGGTGGTGTTGAGGTGTGCCTGTCTGTTTAGTTTGGCATGTGCACAGGGTGTATGTAGCCATGCAGACTGCAGCTACAACTGTTCCAACATTTACTGAAAACATAGTTGAAATAATAAACTAAATAAAATTTGACCTACAGGTCTTTATTTTGACACTTGTGCTGTAATAGTAAATGTAGCTCCAAGTCTTCTGCAAGGCTTTGTTTTGTTTTGTTTTTCAAATCAATGTTGCCCCCAACATTATTGTCACGTGTCCCCCTTATTGCAGCTGAGTCCTCCCCTGAGAAGTAGGCTAACACAAATCCACCGCAGAGAAGGCACTGTGCTTGGAGAATTAGTCCTGGCAGTGAAGGCAGGTTACATTACAGTCAGAAACCTCTCACAGCCCATCAAGTTATTCTTCAGACACAACAAAAAGGTAAAAAGACAAACATGATAGGGGTAGCATCATATTTAAAAAAAAAAAAATGTAATAACCTGTTTTCCTCTTATTTTGATTCACTTTTCACAGATGGAAAATGGAACTTGTGTATTTTGGCAGGAATCAGCGACAGCGGATGGAACAGGTACTATTACAGATGTCAGTCTTCTGTGTTTCTGTTTCTAAATAAAAAGATGACTCACATTTACTCGTTATGTTTCTTTTGACTTTATAGGTTATTGGAGCATCGAAGGCTGCGAAACCACTAAAACTGGAGACGAATTTATTTGCAGCTGCGACCATCTCAGCTTCTTCGCTGTGCTTGTGGTAACATATTTTCACAGCAAATGATAAAAGCCAATGATAAAAATCATCTTTGTCTCTTTATTGTTTAGCAGCTGTAACTAGGCACAGCATATGGATTAGGAGACTGTGTGAGGACAGTATGCCAGTTGTATATAGTTTGAAGGGTGATGTCTTTTGCTTCAGTCTTTCCATAATTAAATATACCAGAATAAATGTGATGACTAATTTTTTCCACTTCAGTATGCGCTAACTAGTGTATTACACATAGACTGTATAAAAGATGGACCTAGCCTGCATGACATCACCTGTTGGTTTTGGGGTCTGCATTTAGAAGCCTCAGTGTGAGAATTTTGGCAGATGCCTTGTTGACTTTATGGAGTCATGGATAAGAGGAGAGTGGATGCTAGCAAGCCTCATCAATAATCTGTACAGGTGCATCACACATATCTGCTAATTATTACTAAGTAACAAGCTAATAAAATACTGGACTACTTGACTTCTCTCATCAAAATTGAAGCAGAAATTGTGTGGACAGGCTATATCACACCCCCTGTTATTTGTCAAATAATCTCACTGATGTGAAGCTTAGCAGACAGCATTTAGCTAAAGCTCCCTGTGCCAGCACACCTGTCATTCAAAGCAGCCATGCACCTTACTTTGAGTCTTCCTACTATATTAGTGAGGTATAACTACAATTACAACTATAACTCTATTACAATTGATATGAAAGGTGAAATTATCCATAGCGCCCTAAAACATTTTTGTACCAGGCTGTAAACTTGATTAGTTAACTCCAATAATATGGCGGTTTTACTACCAGAATTGACTTGCTTTTGGAGTCAGCCTCAAATGGCAATTAGAGGAACTGTGTTTGGCACTTTTTTGTTTCACACTGGTATTTCCTAAAACTCTGTAAACCTATGTTTCATCTCATGTTTCAGAACCCAGAATTATCAGTGGAAAAACCTGATGCCGAGAAGCTAAGCTACATCACTTACGTTGGATCGGCACTCTCCGTTGCCTTCACATTCATTAGCTTGATCATCTTTATTTGTCTGCAGTGAGTAAACATCATGTTATGTGTCATATTTAAATATGGCAAAATATCTCTAGTATTTAGTTTAACAGACGTGTGTTGATACAAAGTGAATTACTGCTGGACTTATTTCAAATTAAAGGTAAATCATTGAAACATATTCATATACAGAATGAAGTTATGTTGTGAAAGATCGGACATGTTGCTTAAGTCTGACCACTTTAGTTATGCAGTGTCATGTTCAGCGGAACACAAAACCAACTTGTTACACTCAAACATCTTTTCAGTTAAATGGTAGCACCCCCACAGTCATGATCAAATATTGTTCCATAAATGAAGAAGAAAAATACTCATGGTTATGCATACGATGCTATTCATTTGCATTAAGCATCTCACTCTGGTTTGTGGCAACAACCTCAGATGGTAGCTCTGAGGCCTTGAAGCCCAGTGCAGTGTTTGTGGACTCAGAAGTAGAACTCTTGCCTGCAGTTAGATATGCATTTACTAACATGTTAGTATTGAGGTATGACAGAACCTTAAATGTTGGCATGCATTTTTGTCAGTGGTGAATTACACCAAAAGAAGCATGTACATCTGCAATCTTCCTTTAGCAGATTTCTCTCTGCAGAGAATGAGGTCAGAGGTCGCAGAGGCTTTCATCACTTGTTGCTTAAAAAACCTTAGCTGTTGCTCCAATTTTGGAAACTTTTTTTTTTTTTTTTTTTTTTTTTTTTTTTTTTTCCCCTGAAAAACCTAAATGAATTGCACAATACATTTTTAAGCAATAAATTGCACAAAAATGCTGGATTCAGCAACAATGACACAAATTAAAACTCATAAATACAAACTTCTTTTTTTTTTAAAATTCTCAGAGGGTTCAATAAACACTCCAGTTTCAAAAAATTTTAATCTTCTGGCAATTGTTTCATGGCTCAGGCTTTACAGGGTTAACATAACATCACTTTGTAGACAATTATAGCTGCACCATCATCTAGAACCAAGCTAGCTGATCCAGGGTTGAATTGTTTTGTAAGGCATTATCTCTGACTAAAGGGTGAATGGAGGCTTCAGGCTTCAGTAGAATCACTCCTAAATATACATTAAAATGAACTAAATGAGAAAACAGAAGGTTTTGCACCTGTAACTTCTTACTGGCTTGGATGAATTAGTATGTTAAAATAAGTTAGTATGTCATATAGGTGTAAGTCACAGGAGAAGGAGGGGCTGGGTGCACAGGAAGTAGGCTGATCCCAAAACATAAGCAAGTTTCAAGAACAACCAGGGATTATTCTGAAACTGAAAGATGACAGATGGAGAGCTGGAAGCATGTACGGTATATTGCATAATTAATTGGCTGAGAAGCAACAGCCAATCAAGAGCAGAGAGAAAAGGTGGGTCAGGTGACACTGCAGGCGTTTGGAAGTACAGGTGGGAGTAGCAGTGCCTGAAATGACAACCCAGTTAGTTCAAGGAAAAGAAATATAACCAGACTTCATGAATGACTGAATGGAAAAACCACAGAGCCATGCCACATTAAATCCTGCTTTGTGAGGTTCAGATCAGATGTTGAATATCTAGACTCTTTAGACTGTGGATTATTATTGTTGTCATCTGTTCAGACATCCCAAACTGAAACTGTCACCATCCACCAGATGATATTATCAGGAAAGCTTTTGCAAGCAAGAAGGAGGTGGACATAGCCCAGTAATCCTACTAACATCTGATGAAGCTGCTTCACAAGGGAAAAGGGGCAGTGCCAACACCCACGATGCAGTTTACATGTAGTATTCTGCTGTAACTGCACTCTTATCACCTCTGCCTGCCCCTCACACACAAACACAGACCCATACATGTTCTTGGCAGTTAGCACACTGGATGTAAGCAAGAATTTCTCACATGCACATTACCTGTGCATACACAAGCAGGTCCATTCACTTATATAAAAACAACACATCTTTACTCCAAGTGTCCTTTGAGACTCTTTAGCATGCTACCCTCTTTACAGCTCTCCTCCTCAACTAGCATTTGATGGTCACTTTAACAGGCATCATCTAATATTTATTGACCTGCTTCACTGAGGGTTTAATGCTGGCCAATGGGTGTGTGCTATGGTTAACCTCCTGGAGTTTAGTGTAGAGTGATGGTTAAACAGCATGAAGACCTCATCTCTCTGACATCTTGAGGTTTTCCTCACACTGAATTCACTTGGCAAGCTGTTCTTTCTGTTCTAGTTTCTCTTCTGGCAATGCTGCACGTTTCCCAAAGGATTACTGACTTTTATCGCTTCGGCGTGCAACACTTTTTACCAGTATGCAAACAGCCCTTTCGCCAAGTTTAGCTAAAACAAGTCGCAGTGCATGCTACATTTTTTTTTTTTTTTTTTGCCCTTTAAAGTTTGCATCTCCTCCACTCGTTAAATAGCACAAACTCTTCTGTGATGCACTTGGAGATCAAAGCTGGTACTGAGTGTGCTGAAATTCATACGCTCAACCCAGATTGCAATAAATGTTTGGCCTAAGAGTGCCATACTTATGCAGTTCTTTTATAGACCACATTTGTCTTCACTGAGGTTGACTCTAGCTGCCTCAACTCAGCCCAAGGTCCAACTTATAAAAGCCAGATATGAGATGTGTTGTGACATTTGTGCCACATCTGGCCCATCCTACATTTGTAGGATAGTTAAGCCCCAGTATGTCTCCTATCTGGGGAGACCTATTATCAAGGAATTACAGGAGGACAAAAGTGTACCTTTAATGGTGGAAAGTCCAAAACAAGTCCATACAAAAAGCCAAAAGAAACAACAAACAGAATCAAGGCAGGAGCACTCACAAGGCAGGATAACAGACAATCTGACAAAAGACAAGGGGAAGACAGCACTCTTTATACTCACACACACACACTTAGGGCTAATCAATGAAATGAGACACAGCTGGGAGGAAACCGTGACACAGGTGCACACAAGGAGTACCAAAATAAAACAGGAAGTAACTACAAAGCCTACAAAGGCTATAAACAGCAGCAACTGTACACAAAGGGAAACACTGGGGAAGGCTAGAAAAGCGCTAAATAATCACAAAATACAAAAACTAATAATACAAAAACCTTGAGACCATGACACCCATGGCATTTTAAAGCCATGTGAAGAAGCAAGTTTTCACATGACTCTATGCAGAGAATAGAGTCCTATGAGATGGATGGATATTGGAACAAAAGTGTTTTATCTGTTTTCTTTATAATTAATTTCAACATGATGTGACGGTTTCCGGAAGGAGTATAGGTTCAATATTGCACATAACACCATAGTTTATCATGGTTTCCTATGCCATTGTTTTGCCAGTCATTCAGCAACAAAAATTACTGAGCTCCAGTCAAGCACATTTGTGTTCTTTGTGTGTTTTTTTTTTTTTTTTATTTTTGCATGTGGGGTGACAAAGGTCTTGTGTGCTTTTGTGTTTTGATTGCTTTCCTAACGGGCTGCCTAAGACACAGCAGCCCTGCTGTTGGTAATTGGATGTGACCTCACAACTTGACCGGGAACTGTAACTGTGTGCACACACAATTTAACCCACACTCTGACCGCATGGGATTTTACACCACTGGAATACAATTACAGTCCAATAACAAAGAGCCACATAAGAAGGATTAGTGTTGGAACTGGCAACCTTCATTGGTCTATGTGGTCATTACAGACAGACTCGGTAACCTCAAGGCTGTAACCCCCTATACAGCCAGGTTTTTTTTTTATGTGATTGAGTGTGTGCCTCAAGTTAAGCACGCCTAATTTAATTTGTTGGTTCCAGGGGAGAGTTTTTAAAAATCTAAGACTTTTATTTGGACTAAATTGTAGTAATGAGTAGGACAAAACTATTAAAACAAGTACATACACATTCTCGGAAACGCAATGTCTCGAAGAAAACGTCTTAAAAGTTGAAGTAAGTGTTAACTTGGACTAAAGGATGGAGTGATTGTAAGTTTTTTGTCAAAGGTCAGAGTTCAAGGGCGCCGTAACTTAACTCGTGAATGCATTGAACAAATTTCTTCACATTTGGCATAGCCATTCATTTTGACTCAAGGATGAACTGATTAGATTTTCAGGGTCAGTAATAAAAGTCACTGTTTTTGACCTTAGCTCAAGAATCTGTTTGCTAATTATGACAAAATTTCATACAAATGGCTAATGGGATGAAATGAAGTGATGATGAGTTTATATCCAAAAAGTCACTCAGACATTGTAATGTTCTGCAAAAACACTGGCCACAGTTTAAGGCTATAACTGAGGAAGAAGAGGGGAAGGCTCTGACCATATTTCACATAGTACCCACCCTGAAACTGTTGTAAAACTTTTTGTGCTGCAGGCTTGAAGATGTGTGTAAAGCATCCTAATTTCAGAATTTTTAGCTTCTCTGCAGCTTCTTTGTCAAAATCTGCTTTATTGGCCAAGCATAAATAAGAATGTTTCAGTGCTGAACCGACGTGGATGCAATACAAGTAGAAGGACCAACAGACTGGTTGGCATAGGCATTCACCGTGAGGCGGTAATTCTTATTTAAAGCAATGTCAGCTCATTTATCACTTTTAAAAAAACATAACTTCATATTTGCTCCAGCTTCACCAGTCAAGCAGGAAAATTCATATGCAGGAGGCAGCAAAGTGAGAACTAGTATATAGGATTATAAATATTTGGCTGAAACCAGGTGGTGTGTCCTTGAACGTTTGTCAAAAGTGAAAGTTGAATAAACATGATATTTATTCTTTATTTAATTTTTTTAAAATAAATCTTTCCACAGTGATTTATGTTCACATTTTTCTACCATAAGGGCATACCATTACTAATATTACAAAAACAATTTAAGGTTGTTTTATGAATATGATCATTAAAGGTGCATTTAGGTACATTTGGTTATTTTTATATGCAACAATTCATATTAAGTCTGTGGTTCTTTGTCCTACCCCCTTGTGTATTTTTTTTTTATCTCAGTGTTGTCATTTATTTACCCTAAACAAAAGTTTATGAATGAAAACTTCTAATGCTACGTGAAATTATTGTTAATTCTGTTTTTCTTTTTTCCTTTTGTCCTCTCACGCCATTTTGTTTCTTTTTATTTCTTCCTTCAGTCAAAGAGGCCAGGAATCTGGTTCCTATGGACCCCAATGGTCTGTCAGACCCTTATGTGAAGCTTAAACTGATCCCAGATCCCCGCAGTGAGAGCAAACAGAAGACCAAGACCATAAAGTGCTGCCTCAACCCCACCTGGAATGAGACCTTTAAATTGTAAGACTTTATCACACCAAGTGCGGTAGTATCTTATTTATTTATCAGCCTGTCTTTTTCTTCTTTCTATTCAGTGTCCTTTTATCTCTTTTTCTTCTCTTCCTCACTCGCTCAGTGCAGTGATCTGAGACCAGGTCGCATTATGCTTGTCTTTCCAAGCATGTGTAACCGCTGGCGCTCAGCTAAAAACATCTGGCTCCTCATTTTTGTAAAACCTTGCTTTTGGGGTTGTTTGCTGCAGTTGGCTCCAATGACATTCTTAATAAGCCACATTCAATTTACCATGGAAGTGCAGATGTTCACTCTCAAAAGCATTTCTATCATTCTGTCTAGAAAAAAAAAAGAGTATTGACAGAAGATAGATGGAAAACTTTCCTGATACCTACTACTATATCTCTTTTTGTTTCTTTTATTAACAAATGTTATTATCAGAGGAATGATACTAGGAATCTGGTTATGGAAGATTAAAAAGAATGAATCCAATACTACTCCCGTGTGTCTTTAAAAGTTAAACCTTTGAATGAGAGTGGTGACAATAAAATCACATACAGTTATCACTCTCAGCCATCATCCAACTGTTGTTTGTTCTTCCCTGTCTTGCAGCCACCTGAAAGAATATGATAAGGACCGCCGTCTGTCAGTAGAGGTGTGGGACTGGGACCTGACCAGCCGCAATGACTTCATGGGATCACTGTCCTTCGGCATCTCAGAGCTCCAGAAACTAGGGGTGGATGGATGGTGAGATGAAAAAGGAGGAATAGAGGAGGTTATGGAGAGACATGAGGCAGAGAAACAGTGCTGGTAGACGAGGAGGGAAAGGGAAAGGTGACCTTGTTCATTAATGCGCTGTAGGAGAAATACTTTAGTTGGAGCTCCTCTTTTTAGTCTGATTATACTCAGTGCCAGAGCAACTCTACCCCCATCTCTTTATCGCTGCTTCTTTATCTCCACCACCCTCCCTCCTTCCCTCCCTCCCTCCTGCGCTTTCTATCTGTAGCCCAGTCTCTATATCTATCTTCCTCTCTTTTTTTGCTGACGCTGCCCTGTCAGGGTTTTTAATGAGATGCCAGGTTTTGAGGTGGAATGGTGGAGGTGGAGAGATGCCATTAAAAACCTGATGTTCAGAGTGAACCTATGCAAGTTTAGGTTTTCCTCTATTCCATCTTCATGCAGCTCAAAAGACTCGCACTTGCTGGCAAGAGGAGATACAGAGTGACAGTGACACGAATGTAACATCTGATTGTTAAAGCTAAAAGTCTATGCATCTGTGTTCTCGTCACCTATGGGTGGTATTTGAAATAATTCTGAAACGAACTTGTGCCATAATCATACTTTCCAGATGTGTACAGTATCGTGCAGAAGTCTTGAGCCACCCCTCATTTTTTTAAATTAAAAAAACACTTGACCTATGAATCATTCAAGCATAAAAAGGCACCTAACTCCAGGGATGAACCAGTGTTGTGTCTACACATAACAGACAACTTAGCAAAGAACCAATTTTAAATTGTGTCTTTAGGAACTTTGTTACTAGCAGCCTGTCACAAAAACATCCAATTTGTTCCCATTTCTTTAGTTAAATCTATGAAAAATACCAAACATAACAGAGTTTGACAGACATAAAATAATATTTTTGCACCAACAAGGTGATTCCCAAAGAGCTATTAGCTGAAAACTTTGCATATCTCAGCAGGGTGTGCAGTGTGTCCTTAAAAAATTTGAGGGGTAGTGGAGTAGGTAGGTAGTAGCTGTTTGTTTATTAAGCGTTTTTTTTATGAGATAAGCAACCATGACCAGCTTGCTATCATGTGTTACTTTCAGTAACAGTTCCACCTTGCAGCTTAAAGGGCAGATTTTTGCTAGTAAGTGGAGTACAGAAACCAGAAAGGTAGCTCTTAATGAGTAATAGTGTTGCTTCATATCTGCTGAATGTTTAAATAGGCAGCTGTTTCCCATATCATCTTTTATAACGTTGATAAAATCCCAGTAGAGTGTGCACAAGTGGTTCAGAAATAGCCTAGTGCTACACAGAACAGGGAATGTTCCAGTTATATTATCTACTTATGCAAAAACATAAAAATAAAGAACAATTTTAACTAAAATAACTGTGGTATGAGGTGTAACAGCTCTGATCTCACAGCCTAACTGACTGAGGAGCCATATTTCCTAAAAGCAAAGAAAGTAAAGAGCAGAAATCTGTTTCACTGTATCCATAAATGCTCAGCACAAATGATTTGCTATTTGAAAATGTGAAAATTATATTGTATTGATTTTTCTGAGATGATAAGCATCTCCACTGTGTTTTGGGCCCATCTCTATCAAGCTTTGCTAGATTACCATGAAGGGGAGTGAATTAGTAAATAATGGCCTGATTATTCTTTAGGCCTTTAAATTGGTGCACTAACTGTCAGCAGCTTCAGTTAATGGCAGCAGTTAAACACCCCAATTGTATAAACTAATTGGGAATTGATTTGACTGGAAATATTCTCTCACTTTAGGTTTAAGCTGCTCTCCCAGGAAGAAGGCGAGTACTTCAATGTTCCTGTCGCTCCGGAGGGGGAGGAGGGCAACGAGGAGCTACGGCAGAAATTTGAGGTGTGTGTGCATTTAAAGCTTGTGTGTGCGCCTGCTTCATGTCTTGGTATGGTAGGCTTGTGTATGTGTGTAAGCACTATGCATCTGTGTGTGTCTGAGTGAGGGCCACTCTGGGAGAGCTGTTAGCAGTTGGCAGGCACACTTATAGTACCATCCGGTCTGGCACACTGCAGGCCCAGGCGTGCGTGCTTGTGTGTGTGAGTAAGAGCTGACCAGTAGGCCCACTCATTTGGCAGTGGAAAGGATAACCCCTTTCCCTTTTTCTCTTCTCTTTTCCTCTTCTCCTTCTGTCTTGGTGACACTCAGCCACAAACTTGAGATACTTTTTCTGAATGTGTTAAAGTAAAGTAGTGATGTTAAAGCTAATGTGGTTTTGTCACAGTTTTAAAAATTCCTTTCAGACAAATGTTCTTCCAGGACAGGTTAAAAAAGAGGAAAAATACCCACAAATGAGGTATCGTAACATTTTGTGAATCACAGTACTGTGCAAAGGTCTTGAACCCTACCCCACCCCCTTCAGATACTGTAGGCCTGCCATTTCTTCTTTTGTCCTCCACTTGTCCAGTTTCCTTAAATTTCTAAGGACAAATCAGCCCAAGATGTGCCACGTTTTCGGCTAATAGCTCTTTGGGAATCACCTTGTTTGTGTAAAAGTACAATTTTATGTCTGATAACTGTGTTATCTTTGGCATGTTTTGCAGGTTCAACTAAAGAAATTGGAACAAATTATGTATTTTTGTAACAGGCTGCTAGTAACAAAGTGCCTAAAGATACAATTTAAAATGGGTTCTTTGCTGATTTGCCTGTTATGTGTAGACAAAATACTGTTTCATCCCTCGAGTTAGGAGCCATTTTTATGCTTGAATGATTAATAGGTCAGTGTTAAGTGGCTTAACAAACAAAAAAGCATTCCTCCAAAAATGGACAGGTACAAGGACTGGGCTGAAAAAGCAGCCAATGTCCAAAGAGAAACTCTGAAAGACCTTTAGAAAGCCTCAAGAACTATTGCTCAAGACTACTTTAAAAATTTACGAGAAAGTCTGGCTCCTTGGAAGCAAAACATAAAGAAATGAATGTAAAGAAATTAAGACTTTTGCACAGTACTGTATGTGTCACTACCTTCTTCCGATAGATAAGAATATTGGCACCACTCTTGTGTCTATGCAGACATGGGGGATAAAACAGTTTCCTCTGCTGAAGGCCAACATGATTTAGGGCAATAAAACTTTTAAGGTTTTGACCAAGAAATGGTGAACTAAAAATGCACGATGCTGTTGTGCAGACCATAGAATCAGAGTTTAAAAGGTTTATTGTAACACAGAAGAGAGTGTAGAGTGGAAAGTTCCAGGCGAGTGGTGTGCCCCGGAGGTCTGTGGCTGATGTTGGAGGAGCTGGTGGAGAGGAGGCAGGCAGGGTTTGCAAACTTGGGAGGTGAATCACAGGTGAGCGGGTTTGGAGGACGGCTGGCTGACACGTGGGAAATTTAGGGCACAAGGAGAGCTGAGTTACAAAACTGGAGATCACAAAAGCTAGAAAGCAGTTGATGGAATCACCTGGAGAAGGGTGAATGTAAGAAGAGAGAGAGGCGATTGGGGAAACAGGGGCAGTGGCAGGCCAGTCCTGGAAGGATAGGATCTTCCTTTTCTTGCTGCAAAGTATTGTTTTTATTAGATAGTTGTGCTATAATTCTTCTTGATTGTTCCTTTAATTTAACATTTACAAGTTTTATGTAAGGGCAATGCAATAATTTTTATCGCTAATTGTTTGAATGTTGGCTTTATAGAGAGGGTATTGCTGCCTTCTGTCCTGCATTTCTCTCAGTGTTCCTCCTCCCTGTCCTCATTTAGCTTCCCTCTCTCTCCTTCACTTATCTGTTTTGTCCTCTGTCACCTTTGCTGCCCCCTTGTGATTTTCTTTTTTTAATCTGTATTTCTTTCCCCTGTCTCCTCAAGGTCATGGTCCTCAGACGTTCACTCAGACACATTCTCGGGGGGCCAGATGTCACACACGCACAAACACATCTGCGCACACACACGTGCGCGCGTGCACATACGCTTGATTTCAACCTCTGGGCTGAAGCCCTCAGAGAGGTTGCAATGAGAAAGAGAGACAGAGAAAGCTGCATGCCTCCATTTCACACACACTCTTTGGTGATAATTGTATCACCAAAGAAGGCAATACAGTATATTGGTATATCAATATTTTGTCCCAGCCTTATTGTACTCTGCGAGTACCCAAATCTACATGTACTTAAGTAACAGGGCTTTTTCAGTTTTGAGGACATTTAATGACATCCTTCTGTTTCCATTCATTGTTTGTATGGTGATTTATCATCTGCATTGCTTTAGACAGAGTTAGAGAGAGAGAGAGAGAGAGAGAGAGAGAGCGGTATTACTCTGCAGGCTTTGAGAGTGTTGCCTTCGGCATGTTCTGCTGCTCGCAAACACCTTGACTGTTCCCGTGTGTGTGTGTGTATGTGTGTGACAACAGATGGAGACAGATAGAGCCTTTTATCCATTGATGAGATGAGAACTGTATGGCATGAACCACACACAGTGCAGGGAGCCACAGAGTAGTGGCAGTGAGGAAATTACTGCAACTGCACAGGACAAAAAGTGTAGGGATTGTCAGTGTGGATCATCAATTTAAGATAAGATCGGAAAAGATTAGATGTGCTCAGCCTGTACCTCTGTTTCTGAGTGAGGAGGCATGTATTAATTAAGATTAATATATTAAGAGCGTTTTAAAACTGAAGCATGGCTTAACAAAGTAGAGAATAAGATTAAAATTCTTACAAAGGAGATAAGATGAGAGAGAATGACAAGGTCGAGACAGAGAGATCGTTAGAAATGAAGAGCGAGCAGAGGACTGAGACTGACAACTGGTGATAGACGCGAATGACTGAAAAGTTAGAGACAAAGGCCAAATCTATGAATATGAAGGTGAAAATGAATTATTTTAGAGAATGAGAAATGTTATGAAAACTTTCGGAGTAAGTGGGAGAGCCTCGATGAAGGACAGAAAGAAGACAAGTAGTGACAGTTGTGACCGAGTATGGTGAGACTCACAGGGAGGCCATATTTGTTACAAAAGTATGCCATTAAGTGTGAAGAGTCGGCACAGGATAAATGAAACAGACCAAGAAAAATTTCTCTCTTTCAACACGTTTTGTTTGTTTGTCTGTAAAGTTGCAATGCAAGGAGTTATGTGTACATCTATGGTTTCAATATCTTAAAGTCAGTGATTATTACTGTGTGCTGTGTGCTCAATAGATTTTAAATAAACAGAAAAAACAGAGAGATCTTTTCAGGTTTTATCAGTAAAAGTTACAAATGGACCCAAAAGTTTAATACTTTAAACATGAGCATTGAAGTATAATAGATTTTATTTAATGTACAGTAGATGTCTTTTTTTTCACTGTGTTCTACTGTGTGTACTATTTTCATTAAAGCTTCAGTCACACAAGGGAAAACAGTGGTACACGTAACTAAAACCGTGGCACAACCAAAATTACTGTGACCACGTGCAATGAACTTGCAATCTCATTGCTTTTGAAATGGTTGCGAAGACGGGAACCACTCGCAATCAGTTGCCATCTTCAAACTGACATTGGTGTATCAAAATGGCAATAAAATGGCAATAAGACAGCAATGAGAGTTAGTCTGCTACCAGTTGTGATTATGTGATTGAATGGGGTCAAGTTGGCGATTACATCCAATCTGTTTGTGATAATACAGCGATTAACTGTGATAAATCAGGGAAAATCTCAAATCTGTTACCTTCTACATACACATGAATTCACATTCAATTCAATTCAATTCAATTCAATTTTATTTATATAGCGCCAAATCACAACAAAAGTCGCCAAAAGGCGCTTTATATTGTAAGGTAAAGACCCTACAATAATACAAACATTAACTCCTTAATTCAGAGTATAGAAATTCATCCAAGCATAGTGACGTAGTTGCTGCAGGACAGCGATTTAACCGCAAAATTACATAAGTGCTTGGAAACCTTGCTTTCATATAGCAATACAGCCAGTTGAGTCGAGTCTCTTATTGCAAAGAGACATGTTGCAGACAAGTTGCGCTCATTGGCACAGGCTGACTCTGATTGATTGCAATCTGTGTTGGTAATCTGTCTGAGAGTGATTGTAGTCAGTCTCAGAGTCGGACCATGATTGTTTGGAGACAGGTTGCCTCCCATCTGGAGACCTGAGGCTGAGGGTGTTGCACGCTCTAAGCAACTACTTGGTTACCGTAACTACTTGCTATCGGTCGCCGAATGCAAAAAAGTTCTGTGCAATCACCGGGTAGCCACCAGTTCTATTGTATTCACAAGGAACCATCTCCTGGCATTTTTGCACCCCTCTTCCCACTTCAGTTTCCAGAAAACTGGAGATGCTGTGACTTGCCCCTATCGTATAATTACCGTAATAAACCATATAAACCATAAAGAGGAGATCTTTACTTCTCAGCTGTTAGGTCTTATACACATGGTTATGCTTACCAGTCTGTCTCTGATAGTAGTCTTTGTTTATGGCAATTATGCCAGTGTTTCAAAATTACTGATATTCATAAACATTAAAATGCTACAAACAGCACTTCTTAATTAATCCAGATGGCCCAATAATGCCAACAACCTCATCATAACATTTTAAAAGATATTAGCTCGAGTTGTGTGCCAAATCTGTTTTGACTAATTTCTTCTTTATTTTCTCTCACCCCCATCTAGAGGGCTAAAATTGGTCCTGGGAAGAACACAGAAGGGAAGTCAGCCAACGCTGCATCCCGGTTCGACTCCAATGGCAACCAAGACCGCATGAAGTTGTCTGACTTTAACTTCCTCATGGTGTTGGGCAAGGGCAGCTTTGGCAAGGTAAGGCATGGTGTTAAAGCATGTGTGCATGTTACTGTTTTTGATGTTTAATACCATCGACTTTCTGGGGATTGCAGATGGAAATTAGCCTGCATGGCTGAATCTGACACATTTGCGTTATGGACCCATGTGCGTCTGTCAATTAATATTTTCACTTTTTAAATAAAATAAACATAAACATTCTGTATATGATACAAGGTGCAATCAACAAGTGCAGTGGCTTCACCCTTAAAAACCAAAAACCAACACAATCATAGCTTACCAACTAGCCAGGGAGCCAAATTCTTTTTTTTTTTTGGTTCCCTGTGACTTTGGCCTCTTCACCCAAATGAAATTCAAGTTGAAAGGTCATTATTTTGACACTGAAAGGGAACCAGCATGCACTGTGATGCACAAGTGGATCTGGTCAGAGCAGGACTTCCAGGCAACAAGCTTACAATAGCAGGAGAGCTGGACTGTGTTCAGAAGTGCACAAGGAGACAACCTCAAAGGTGATAACAGCTTAAACTGGGGACTCTTTTTGTTTATAGGCAGCATAGCGGGAATTTTTTAATTGCAGCTCATATAGGTTTAGCGGTTCCAGTATTTTATGTTAAAACTTATTCAAAGCATTTGTCGTGCAATAGTATGACATTCATTGTTAAGCATCTACACACCAAATCCTCCCAAGGAAAAATTATATATCCAAGGCAGCCATCATGCAAATGCAAAACCTTTTCTTTTTTTAAACTGTGTGCTATAGTAAATATATCTGGGAGGCTTTTGTGCGTGTGTGTGTGTGTGTGTGTGTGTGTGTGTGTTTGATTGAGCATCAGAGCTTTACAGTACAACTCCAAACAGAGCTTAGAGTAAAGGAAAGAAAAGATGGCCAAAAAGAGGAGATAGAGACAGAGGGAATTAAAGGTGATGAAGCACCAGTAAACTGAGGTGGATGAAGAGAAAGAGGTGAAGAAGATGATGTGACAAACAGACAGGCGATGAAAGAAGAAAGGCAGAGATGTGAGGCATCGCGACAAGGTTGACATGAATAAAATGAGCGAGAGGTAAAAACGTCGGACTGAATGAAAAGCGGGAGAGTGAGAAAGAAGGGGGGGAGGCATGAATGAATGAAAATCAAGGCAAGAAACAGAAAGAATGGGAAGATGCTGTGAGAGACAGAAAAAAGATGGGTAGAGCAGCAGGGTGGAGGGAGACTGAAAGTGACATAAAGAGCACGAAAGAGAGAGAGACCATTGTCTGTGTATCAGACTTGTGTGCCGGCTGCCTGTTTCCATGGTAACAAGCATTTAAAGCTACACTGATGCGTCATTGTAATGGAGCCTGAGTTGAGGCTCGATCATTACTGGAATACCCAACTCACACATGCGCACACACAAACACAGATTGCTGAAGCGTGCAGAGATACGCAGCTTCAGCGGAAGACAAAATGTAGGCACACGCACACACACACACACACACACACACACACACACACGCGTGTTGGGGGCACATTCCTGCAATTGTAAATCCATTAGTCATTTTGGTCTGTGCCATGCAGACACACACCAGGACATTTTGTGAAACCAGTCGCTCACGTGTTATGTGTGTCACTTTAAGGTTCCTGAGTTTGCGTAGGAGGCTGGTAGGAGCTGCTACCACACAACATCACATCACAATACTGCTGCAAACACTTCACTCTCAGCGTGTGATTACAACACACATGTGCAGTCAGAGGACATGCTTCAGTTTGACCTGATTCATCATTTCTTTATACGTATGCATCACAGCACAGCAAGAGGTGCAGTGACACAGACACAGAAGGCAATCAGTGTGTCATTTCCATCATATGCTTAAAACGCCCCCACATTTTTTGCAGAGACAAAAAAAAAAACAGACACTGTTGTCCAGAATAATCCAATTTAGCAATTCTAATGATAATCATAACTAAAAAAAATGCTGTTACTATAACTAACAGTTTGAGTACATTATGGTGTACTGTACTGTTGTTATGTGGCTGATTTGTCCTGGTAGATGCTGTTCCCAGCTGTTGTGGGTAGGCATATTCAGTGTCAAACACTTTACTTCTTCACTCTGTTTCAGGACTTTGTTAAAGATTTATATTTTGGGAGGTTTTAGCTTTATTTTTTGAAAAGACAGTAGAATAAACAGGAAAGCAAGGAGAGACCACAGGGGCAATGACACAGTGGCCCTGGGCAGACTTGAACCCTGGCCCCTGCAGTAGCCTTTCAGCATACGGGTGAGCTACAGTGGTGCCCATGTTTTTTTTACTGTAGCATATTTCAGCTGTTAGATTTTCGTGAAGTTAGGATCCATGAATGTTCTCTTCAGTTTTTGGTAAGACACAGTAACACAATACCAGTAACAAGAGCACTCAGAGAACCCAACTCCCCCCGAAGGGCAATGGCTATACTAAAACTTTGTTTTATGATGCTTTTATTACAATATGAGGATGTCAGCCTGTTTTTATTAAACATGCTAACTTCAGCGGCGTCATTGTGACGTCGTATGGCGTCATATTGAAAAAATAAAAAGTTTGCTCTCTCAGTGCCCTTTCACATGATATATTATACTCAGTATGGTTTCTTGAAAATTTTTTTCAAGGTCAACTTTGAAGGTCAAGGTTAAATGCTTAGACGATCCATAAATATAATAATATAAAGTTTTTACTGATTTTCACTTTTGGTGTGACCTTGACCTTGACCTTGACTCGATTTTCACCAAAATTTTAAATCAGCTCGAGCTGTCATTGGTATCTACCATCATACAAAATTTGAAAATGATATCTTGAAAACTGTGGACGCTCGACTGCTAACAAACAAACAGACAAATGGAACCAATTACATACTCCCTCCCTTTCGGGGGAAGAATGACACATGATTTTTAATCATTGTAAAATAATTATTGTGTTCCCAACATCCTTGCCAGTGTCTGTGGCAATGGCTACAGTGTTGAATTTTTACTGGCACCACAACATCAGGAATTATTTAAAAAGAAAAAAAAAAACATCTACTTTTATACTTTGCAAAGTCATCCAGTGGGCCTGGTTTGGAACCTTTAAAAGGTGATAAACTTCATGCTTGACAATCCTCTAGACCAACTAAGACCAACTAAGACTATGTGGTTTATCAAATTAGTTCTTTGTTACAGTTTCCCCCTTTCCCCTCACAGAAGACACTGCAGCCTTTGAGACTTGCTATGCTATACACAGTAGAAGAATTGTTTAAGTAATGAACATAAAAATGCTCTTCAAGCCCACCACACAAACACTATAACAAAGGCTCACTGCAGACATGATCCAAGACTTTTTTTTTTTTCTTTTGGCCTGCTGTTTTTTGATTTGAAAATTAAATCAGATGTTGTACCAAGAGCTAGCGTACTGGCATCTAATGTGGAGCACATGCAAAAATAAATTTTAAAAAGCTTGTTTTCATGTAGGATTTCTTGGAACACACAATGTCTCAGTGGAAATAGTGGCTGTGTATACTATATATAAAAAGATGACAGTTTGTAATAATACACACAGCCCAGTGTAATACAACATAGTGTAGATTCATGCAGGGCAGCAGAGTGTGTGGTTTCATTAATTTTGCCTGGATAAATTCACTCTGCAAGGTCAGCAGAGAAAACACAGCGGCATCATTTACGACACGACAGCTAATATCCTCGGGACGGCTTTCTGGCAAACGACCCTGAAAAACTTCCTGGGGTACAAACAGTGACACGCTGCAATTCATACTGCAGCCAGTTTATGAATGGGTCAGACACTGAACCTCCTTGTGGTCAAGAATGATAACTGGGAAGGTGAAAACATCAGGTGAAAAAAAAAAAGATTAATAAAGGTAAAAAAAAAAAGGAATAATAAATGCAGAAGTTAAAATGTGTAATCACTGGTGTTACTCCCATTGTTACTTTTTGACTTGTGCATTTTATGTCTTTCTCCTGTGCTGGTCTTGTCCTTGTGGTTGTATAAAATGAACTTTAGGCCAGATGGTGTCCTGTTTCAACTCTATAAAGTTGGTATTTACATAAAGTCACACTGCCAGCATATGCACACACACACTCACTCGTGTTCAACAAAGTATACTTCCAGTAGAGATCCAGCTGAAGTTTTTAAAACTGGCAGCCGTATAACCAAAAACGCATATTAATGCCCTCATACAAGCTCACGCACACACCCATCTACATATATAACTGTGTCTCTTTGTCCATCTGTGCTGCATTCCCCATAGAATACTGAACCCAGTAACCTCTCTACATTATCATACCTGAATATTTATAAGACATAAACAGCAAAGTTGCTAAGTTTCCCATCTCAGAGGGGAAAAAAGGGATAAAGGGTCACTCTTATTGCTCTATTCTTAAAGAATTTAGAAATTTCTCATCTCCAGCCACTCAGTAATGAGTGAGAAGAAGTTCTGTTTATTTCTTACATGTTTGTGGCATATGTTTCTCTACAGCCTATAGAGATCAAGTCTGTGCTCTTACTCACAACTATATCTTTTAGCCCCAGAGGAATGGTCAAGTGGATTTCAAGTGGAATAGGTTCACACTGTGTTTTATGCAAATTAAAATACAAATACAACAAAATGAAAAACAACTTGTTGAGGTCACAAAAGTCATTTAGCCTTGTGGAAACTACACATCATACAGGACATAGTCTGGAAAACAGCCATCTTTCTTCAGCATTCTGAAAATTATGTTGCTCTCTGTGCCCTTGAAGTATTCCAGCCAAGAAATCATTGAAATGTCTTTGCTACTAAGTTACTGTCATACTAACTTTCCTACTATGCACAAAAGAGAGTTTTCAAAGACTTTATGCAGTCTTGTGAAAAATGAAGTACACCCTTACTACTTCCATAGGAATTAAGATGGTAAGTAGCAGCCAGGTGATTAACTGATTATCAGCAAGTGTGAGCACCTCTATAAAAACAGAATTTTTGGCAGTTTGCTGGTCTGGAGCATTCAGGTGTGTGTTAACACATTACCATAGTCTTCCCAGGAGTGGACGTCCCAGCAAATTTACCCCAAGTTCAGACCGTGCAATGCTCAGAGAAATTGCAAATAACCCAAGAGCTACATCTCAG
>VUQS01075526.1:0-12781 GCA_015108495.1 Heterochromis multidens
TATCGTGAAGTTTTCTGTCTTTTCTTTCAGAAAACAAAAACAGAAAAATTATAAACTCCTTGAAATGTTGATAATATGTAATTGACTTATGCACTAAATTCATATAGACATCATGTGCTAAAAAGGTGAGCTTAATGATTAAGGAAAGGTCCTCCATACACTCTGTACACACTTTGTCATAGATGTAAGAGGACTGAAAAAAAAAAAGACGTAATAGTAAATGAAGCCCAAAATGTTAGTTGAGTCATTTGATTTATTCAAAACTGGAAAATTATTTTCTGTCCACCATTTTTGTGAATAAAATTCTCACTTCGAGGTGACTGCTGTTGTAGTTTGGCTCTGTATGAATAAAACTGAATTGAAACGTCTGCTGCACAACTTATTAAGGGGTCCTTTCATGGGTAGCGTGCAATGACACAAAAGAACAACTTAAATTTCACCATAATCCTTACTGGAGAAATGTAAATGTAACATTACAATAGTTGTACATTACCTAAAATCAGTGCTATGAAGGTGCTTGTAAGAACACAACAACCTGATTTAAAACAGAATCTAACATAAAGAGTTTTGCCAATAGAAATAGCTCTAAGATATTAAGAGAATATTCCAAAGATCACAGGATGGCAAAAATGTACTTGGCCTTTTCTTATTTAAACATTGGCATCTTAGAACCTCAAATTTTAGCAACACAAAACTTTTTTCTTTTTTTTTCCATCAAACATTTCTCAGCCATCTGTGCTTATCAATGCTACATGTGACTCTAAAAAGATTTTTATTTAGTAGCCATGTTAATTTCTGGTACTCTTTCACAGGGACCAGGCTTCAGGTGAGGAGGGGTGCAATAGTCCCCCGCCGGCTGTTTCTCATTGGTCTGTGCCAGAAAAGTCGTCAAGTCATTTATGCTTCCTATTGGCCAATCTCGGCCCCAGTCAGTGGTCTCTCATTGGCCTAGGCTTACTTTTTACTGCATAGAGGGGAGGCAAATGAACCAGGGGTCCGGTGCACCGTGGTGGAGAGCTCTCACTCTCAACACAACAGTTGAGCCTCCAGTTTTCCAACTCTCTCTCTCTCTGAGCTCATCCTCCGGCCCAAGGTCCGACGCATGCGAAGAAGAAGGACAATGTCTGAACTTTACTATGACCAAGATTTTTTCAACACAAGTCACAAAGCACCCCGTTTACACGCAAACACACACACACACACACACACACACACACACACACACACAGAGAAAAGACAGTAACCATCTTTACCCTAAAAGGAAACTTTTCTACCCAAAAAATTGACTTTTTACCTAAAATTTTTTTTATGAATTATTGTTCCATACATATTTTTTCATATTTCACAATCATATTCATAATCATATTATTATTAATTATTATAACTTTATGATGTGTCATAAGGTTTTATGACCTGTCATAAATCAGGTGGGGCCATAAATCACTTTTTGACATAAAGTGAGTTTAATTCTCTAAAGCCACAATTTAGCAGCTAACCAAATTACATTTACACATTTACACAAGGAAACATTACAATAAAGGCGTGAACTCCAAAACATATAGTCCATCAATCCAGCAGAAGATGAAAACTGATTACAGAGCTTTCCAATTTATGAATGGTCAAGTCCGTCTCAGTCACACCCAATGCTCCAACAGTTTTCCTCACTTAGCAAAACTGTATTCCAAATAAACAACACTGCACACCCACTTTGCACCAACACAAGCTAGCACTTCCATGAATGTCTCTACATTGCTCTGCAGCATACCTTGGGGTCACAGGGGTTCTCAATCACTCATCCGATTCAGGGTCACAGGGGGACTGAAGCTAATCCCATATGACATAGGGTGAGAGGCAGGTTACTCTCTGGACAGGTCGCCAGACATCACAAGGCTAACACAGAGACACATCAACACCTACAGCCAATTTTGAAGGACCAATCAATCTAACAAGCATCTCTTTTGAATATGGGAGAAAACTGAAACAGGCTGTGGCGGGGTGTGGTCTGCGGCTCAGCTGCAGGGGAGGGGTGGAGCAGTGGGTTTAGGGCGCAGTGTCAGGGGAGGCGGGCCAACACACCAGATCATCATCATCTAATCATGCCTCCCCTATTTGAGTAGGACGCCGGGACCTGATGAGGGTGAAGTACGAGCAGAGCTGCCACCTGAGCAGGCTGGGTAGAGCTGAAGTGCCAGCAGCTCTGAAACAGAGCTACCCAGCACATTATGACAGACCCAGGGCTGCACAGGCCCTGGGTCTGTGTAGGTTCTCAGTCTGTGCAGGTTCTCAGATGGTGTCTGTGTAGGTTCTCAGTCATCCAGGTCACGGTAGTCTTAAGAGCTTAAAAAAAGGCGACTAGACTTTTTAAAGTTATTTCAAGATGTTTCACCAAGAGGTTTCTTCAGTTCTAAAACCAAATGGTGGAGAGTCCCAGGTAATTAAACCCTAGTGGTGGTTGTCTTTTGAGAGGTGGTTGTTAACCCACTATTGATCATGTGCATCATCACATGAGCCAAGGCGTGAAAAAAGGCGTGGGTCATTATCACCACAGTTTTCGGGAAACCACTGTGAGACCTTGTCCCAACCTTATGTCAGGTGACCTATTGAGGTCACCTGACATAAGGTGTGAATGGGGGTTGAGGCACCTGGGAAGGGATCTCAAGACTGCATTGTATGTGGCTGACAGTTGGTGTCGTAAGCCACCACCTCTTTCAAACCATCTGTCTTCTTGTTCCAAAATATGAACATTGGCATCCTCGAAAGAGTGACCTTTATCCTTTAGGTGCAGATGTACAGCTGAGTCTTGTCCTGTCAAGGTGGCTCTTCTATGTTGTGCTATGTGTTTATGGAGTGGCTGTGGTTTCTCCAATGTAGAGGTCTGAGCACTCTCCACTGCGCTGTACAGCATACACTATGACAACACTCTATGTTTAACTTTTGACCAAGTGATAAAAATTGATTGTCACATGGTGTGCCCTGACGTAGCGCTGACATACCCCCACTTTGTGATGATTAGGGACAGATTATCGAGTGAGTCATGACACTCACACACAGGAAGAGCACACCCAGTTGGTGCCAAAAAGCCGCCGGGAAATGATTTTCCAGGCGGCCCATTACAACCCGATGGCTGGTCACATGGGATATGACAAAACTCTGGAACGAATCATGGCCTGATTCTATTGGCCAGGCATTCACTGGGATGTGCGCCGGTGGTGCACATCCTGCCTGGAATGTCAGATAGTGAACCAGCCGGCCATCCCGAGAGCACCTTTGCGCCCATTACCATTAATGGAGGTCCCGTTTGAATGCATTACCATGGACGTTATCGGGCCATTTCACTGGAGTGCATGGGAGTATCTATTTGCATTAGTTCTGGTAGACTATGCAACTCGATATCCCAAGGTGGTGCAGCTGCACAACATTTCGACGAGAAATGTCGCTGAAAGGGCGCTGTTTCAGGTCATATCCCGGTTGGCATCCTGAAAGAGATACTAACTAACCAGGGCACTTCGTTCATGTCTTGCACACTAAAGCAACTGTACGAATTATTGGGCATTAAATCTATTTGGACCAGTATCTATCACCCGCAGATCGATGGGCTGGTGGAATGGCTGAAAAAGACTTGAAAGTCCATGATTTGTAAGTTCATTCATGAGGATGAACGCAATTGACCCTAGACCCTCTGTTGTTTGCAGTGCCTCAGGCCTCCACAGGATTTTCTCCCTTCGAGTTGCTGTTCAGCAGGAAGTCGCGGGAGGTGCTGGACCTCATTAAAGAAAACTGGGAGGGAGGTCCAAGCCCAGGGAAAAATTTAATTCAATACGTTCTGGACCTGAGAGCAAAGCTACACATGTTGGGTAGATAATAACAGGAGAATTTGCTCCAGGCCCAGGAATGTCAGCACCACCTGTATAACAGAGGGGCTAGGCTCAGAAAATTTTCACCAGGAGATAAAGTACTTGTATTGCTCCCTTCGTCTAGCTCAAAATTACTTGCCAATTGGCAAGGACCCTTCGTGGTCACATGGCGAGTGGGGGATGTTGACTATGAAGTGGTGCAGTCAGACAAGGGTGGAGGCACACAGATATATCATCTCAACCTCCTAAAATTGTGGAGAGAGGCTGAACCCATTTCTCTGGTGAGTCTGGTTAAGGATCGAGATGAATTGGGGCCGGAGGTGCCAAATTCACACATTCCATCCTCGGTCCTTTGTGATGACCATTTCACGCAGACCCAGACAGCGGATGTTGCTGCATTGCAGCAGCATTTTGCAGATATGTTCTCTCCCCTGCCTGGTCGCACCTCCCTCATAGAGCACCATTTTGAAACCCACCCTGAGGTGACAGTGCGTTCACGGCCCTACAGGTTACCTGAATATAAGCGGCAAATAGTTCAGAAGGAATTGGCTGCTATCCTGGAGATGGGGGTAATAGAAGAGTCGCACAGTGCTTGGTGTAGCCCCATAGTTCTTGTGGTGAAGAAAGATGGGTCTATACGGTTTTGTGTGGGCTATCGCAAGGTGAATGCCCCGGGTTGACAAGCTCCTGCCGTCACACTTCCATTCGGCTTGTTCAGAGCCCCAGCCACCTTTGAACAACTCATGGACCGGGCGCTGCGTCAGCACGCTGCGTATGCTGCTGCTTACTTGGAAGACGTTATCATCCATAGTAATACCTGGGTGGAGCATATGCAGCAGGTGCCCGTGGTCCTGGAGGCCCTGAGGCAGGTGGGGCTCACAGCCAACCCAAAGAAGTGTGCGGATGGACAGAGGGAGGTACAGTATCTGGGGTACCACTTGGAAGGTGGGCAGGTGCGACCCAAAAGGAAAAGATAGCAGCCATCGCATCCCATCGTGTCCCAAGACCAAAAAGAGGTGAGGCAGTTTTTGTGGCTGGCCGGGTATTACTGCCAGTTCATGCCGAACTACGCGGAGCTGACCTGCCCCTTAACTGACCTCACCCGAAAGGGTGCCAGGTGTCACTTGCTCAGGTTAAGAAGGCCCTCTGTGAGGAACCCCTGCTTCACACTCCTGACTTTTCCCTTCCTTTTGTCCTGCAGACTGATGCCTCGAGCAGGGGGCTAGGGGCTGTTTTGTCTCAGCAGGTAAGGGGGATCAACCGCCCGGTTGTGTATATCAGCCAGAAACTGTCAGAAACCAGGTGCAGCACTGTTGAAAAAGAGTGTTTGGCAATCCGGTGGGCGGTCGACTCTCTTCGTTATTACCTCCTGGGATGCCCATTCACCTTCTGTTCGGATCGTGCCCTGCTGCAGTGGCTCCATCGCATGAGGTTGGGCTAGGCCAGATGGCTCCCAGCCTAAGTTGGGCGATGGGGGACGGGGATGGGGGTGATTGACTGTGGGAGAAAACTGAAACAGGCTGTGGTGGGGTGTGTTCTGTGGCTCAGTTGCAGAGGAGGGGTGGAGCATGGGTTCAGGGCGCACTGTCAGGGGAGGCAGGTCAACACAGCAGATCATCATCATCTAATCATACCTCCCCTGGGTTCACCTGTAGCAGAAGTCATGCTGCACAGGCACTCCACATAAAAAGGCCCTGTCCTGCCAACATTCAAAGGTAAAATAAAAGCCTCAGACAGAGGATCAATATGAGTAGGGTACCAGAAAAAGCTCAGTCGCCAGTGTTATGACTCAGGTCATAATCTGGGAATGGTGTTGATCCTGGGCCCTGTACTATGAAGTGAGTTCAGCATAGCCAGGGTATCTTTCCGTTTGGATTCACTTAGCTTAACATTGTCAATCAGGATAAGCAGTCATATGAAGCTGATCATCAGGTTATTATCAATATGTTAACCCAGGGATTTCCTTGCATGTTCACATGAAAGGTGTGGCGCTGGCAGCATCTGACCAATTACTATTGGTCACATTGCTGCATTCATCTTTCCATCGACCCTGACTAGTCTCCAGTTCCTGCTGCCAAAAACCATCCCCACAGCATGATGCTGCCACCACCATGCTTCATTGTAGAGATGATATTGGCCAGGTGATGAGCAGTGCCTGGTTTCCTCCAGACATGACGCTTGGCATTCAGGCCAAAGAGGTCAGTCTTTGTTTCATCAGACCAGAGAATTTTGTTTCTTATGGTCTGAGTCTTTCAGGTGCTCTTGGCGAACTCCGGGCGAGTTGTCATGTGCCTTTTACTGAGGAGTGGCTTCCATCTGGCCACTCTACCATACAGGCCTGATTGGTGGAGTGCTGGAAAAATGGCTGTTCTTCTGGAATGTTCTCTTCTCTCCACAGAGCAACACTGGAGCTCTGTCAGAGTGACCATTGGGTTCTTGGTCACCTCTCTGACTAAGGCCCTTCTACCCCAATCGCTCAGATTGGCCAACTCTACGAAGAGTCCTGGTTGTTCCAAACTTCTTCCATTCACAGATGCTGGAGGCCACTGTGCTCACTGGGACCTTGCAGAAATTTTTCTGTACCCTTCCCCAGATCTGTGCCTCGATACAATCCTGTATAAGAGGTCGGGCAATTCCTTGGACTTGCACTGACGTGCACTGTCAACTATGGGACCTTATATAGACAGGTGTCTATATAAGGTCAGAAATATTACCCCCAACCCTCAATTTTCAGTCTTAGTCTCTTTACCTGACTTATAAAAAGAGTTCATAGTCTTTAAAGCGGCAGCGAGATGAAGCTGAAGTACTCACAGCTGACACGGCCTGAAAATAAGCCTCTGGATGCAGCTGGGAGCGACGATGGCATGAGGCTCGCTTCTTCTTAGAAGAGGGAGCTGGCGGACGGGGCACTGGGACGTCCGGCGGGACAGATAGCGGGACCTCCGGCGTGCCGGGTAGCGGGACCTCCGGCTGTGTCGAGGCTGGAGAGCTGAGCAGCGGCGAAGAGCTCTGAGAGGGAAGTGCCTTCTTTGAAGGAGGGCTGGAGGTGTGGAAGGCAGAGGCAGGTGGAGTGAGGTGAAGAGTCGTGACCAGAAAGTCCTGTAACAACACATGTAGCAAGTCCAAAAGCCAGGGAAGTCCAGAAACCAGTCTTTGAAGCTTAAGAGCTACTGCGGCTTTGTACTCCTCACTGGGCCCCGTTAACCACTCGTTGCACAATACTTCCACAGTATAAATCAAGTCCTCCCTGAGCTCATCAGAGGGGTTTAGAGCTGATGGGTCCATATCCGGTCGTGTCATACTGTCAGTGCCTGGCTGTGTGGAAGTGGGAATTTGGACCCAAAGTACAAACTCCAGAGACAGACGTGAATCACAGAACAAGTTTTATTGCTAAGGTAACTCAAAAAATACAAACAAACACTCTGGCGATAAACTATGAACTGGCTATAAACAGGAAACAGAGCACACAGCTAGCAGGGGGAAACAACGACAACACGACAAGGAACAAGGGAAAACTGAGGGTTAAAATACACACATGAGGTAATCAGGGAGATGGAGAACACCAGGAAACACAGGTGAGCTAAATCAGAGTAACGAGACAGAGGAAGCAAAACTGAACATAATGCACAAGAGATGAGGGACTGTCAAAGTAAAACAGGAAGTGGCAACACTGAGACTCACTGACGGGACACGAGGCACACGGGATAATGTGGACTGGACAGAGAGGGATAGCCAGAGAGGGCGAAGGAGCCAGAGAGAGCGAGAGCAAAAGAGAGAGAGAGAAAGAGCGAGAGCGCAAGCATAAACAAACAGACATGGAGACAAGGCAGACTGGGGAGAAGAGACGTGGACCACACGGAGACACTGAAGACAGGACACAGGGACGAGGACGAGGACATGACTAGGAGGAGACTGATTACCACAGGGGCACACAGAGACTGGACTATGACAGACAGGACATGAGGGTATGACTAGGACAAGCAGGGATCACAAAAGAAACTCAATACAAACCCCAAGGAAAACTAGAATATAAACAAACAACGAACAAAGGAGACCTACAATGATGTTGATATTCAAAGAACTAAACTAAGCAGCTTGAAACTAAGAACTGAACACTCTAAACAATAATACAAAACTGAAAGACCACGATAATTAATACATCTTCAAAGTCCAAAACTCAGAACACTGGGTCACAGACCCAGGACCATGACACAAATAAGTGCCCTGTTTTAGGATTATTTATTGAAAATTATAGAACACAATTGTTGTAAAATTATTTGCAGTCAACAGGAAAAAAAAAATCAAGGAATAAAGTTGTGTCTAAGAATTTGTGTTTATTATTGTTGCTAATTCAGGAAACACAAAAACGGATGCTAAAATAGATGCTATAACACTTTAGAACCTCCTACTATCCGCGCACAGAAGTCTGAGAGTTCTTCCAGGAATGGTGATGCTGTTTCCTGGAGGATTAATTGGTCAGTAGGCATACTTGTTGATCTCTAATCTGGAACATTACCTGCTCCAGGATAGATTTGGAGCATAAATTACCATGGTGATGTAAGTAGTGAACCACTTTCGTATTACAGAAAACCCAGGCTTAACCCTGAACGTACCTGGAGAAGACGAAATCCTTCTTCACAGTACAGAGGGGTATACTATGAATGAAGTTCAAGACAGTCTTTTCTTTGCTTAACTAAAACCCCAGTTGGAGATAACTGGTATTATGACGGTGGTTATCAACTTTCTCCATTAAGCAGGGCTTTCTGCTTCAGGCTCTATTCACACTCATAAAAATTGGTGTTTCGCAGGTCAATGTACTCTTTTTCCACACAAAATTATCCCTATGAGTACCACCTACTCCAGTCAAAGACGTTATCAGATAAAGATGATGAAATGGTGATTAAAAATCTGTACATAACAGTATAAAATATAACAGTAAAATGCAAAATTTTTACAGATAAGACAAGAGATTAATCCTACAGAAAATCATTAATCTTAGAATTCAGCGCACAGAGCGGTAAATAAACATTTTATTTTGAGTTAATTATTTTACTACTCAGTGTACTCTTTACACTAAAGTTTACATTAAAGTTCTGAAACTTTAAACTCGATACATTTAAACATTAAAGGTTAATGTCCCATAACCTAATAAAGGTGATGTGGAAATCTCTTTAGTTTGTCAGCAGATCAAAGTGAAATTCATTTTATTGATTGAATAGCCATTTTTGGTTTGTGTTCTCTGTTCTAGTAGCTGGAATTCCAGCAGTGTAATAGAGAATTAGCAGCAGATTACAATCAAGTATTAGTATTAGAATCAACATTTATACATTTTCTGCATCACCAAATTAATACACGCATATTCTCTTGACAATGTGACGCACAGTTTGCACTTCATTCAGTGGTTTGAAGTACTGTTTGAGTACAGTACAGCTTAACAACTTGCACATATAAAACATATTCCCCAGGCAGAGAATCTATAATGCACTTAAAAAATGCCGTAAATAAAAGTAAAATAACCTGTACCCAAACAAATTATGTGTTCAGCAAGTTACCCTGGTGACTTAGCCAGGCAAAAAGAGACCCACTTTCATGACACAGAAAACTCTGACTTTAAGCTCGACACAGCTTGCTAATCTATTAATCTCACTTCTTAGTAGGTAGGTCCGTAGGTCTTTCCTTCCGACCGCTGTCAGACTCCACAACAAAGACCTTGCCGATGACCACACACGCACAAACAAACATACAAACACATCCTGATTTCCTATGTGAAATTTTACTTGGGTGCAATAATTCTTTTACTACTGTTTTTGTTTTTGTCAATGTCTTTTTTTTTTTTGTTACTCCAGTGTGTACGTGTGTGTGTATGTGTGTGTGTCCATCATGTTCTAATTTTTTATTTATTTTATTTATATACCCACTGTACATATATATATTGTATGTGTATGTATATATATATATATATACATATATATGTACATATACATATACATATATATGCGCACTGTGTACATACATACATACTTACCTAAGTTTACATATATAAGTATAAATTTTTTACAATACACATGCACATATTTTTATTTTATCCTATTTTTATATTTCTAGATTGTATAGTGTACATCTGTATTTTTTATTCTATTTATTCTATTCCATTGTTTTTCATTTTTGCTGCTCTTTGTCTCTGTCCACTTTCTGCCGTGACAATGCAAATTTCCCACTTGTGGGACTAATAAAGGTTTATCTTATCTTATCTTATCTTATCTTAGTACACCCCTCAGGCCATTGTAAATAACTTCTTTTAAACCCTAGTGGGGGTTGTCTCTTGAGAGGTGGTTGTTAACATGATCAATAGTGGGTTAACGACCACCTCTCAAGAGACAACCCCCACTAGGGTTTACATACCTGGGACTCCCCACCATTTGGTTTTAGAACTGAAGAAGCCTCTTGGATGAGAGGTGAAACGTCTTCAAGCAACTTAAAGAAGTCCAGTCGCCTTACTTCAAGCTTTGAAGACTACCATGACCTGGATGACTGAGAACCTACACAGACATACTGTTAAAAGAGAGTTTTTCCTTCCCATTTTCGCCAAGTGCTTGCTCATAGGGGATCATCTGATTGTTTGGCTTTTTCTGTATTATTGTAGGGTCTTTACCTTACAATATAAAGCGCCTTGAGGCGACTGTTGTTGTGATTTGGTGCTATAAAAATAAAATTGAATTGAATTGAATTGAACAATTGATCAAGGTCACCAGCAAGAACGACTGTCTGCCATGATGGTTGTTGTTTACACTTGGAGGGCATCACAAGATGCCATGAAATTACATTAAAATGTGTGTAAATCAACATTTTTTGAAAATGTAAAAAGTGTATGTCAGCAATTAACCTCCTCCACCCCAAGGTACTGATGAAAATACTGACAACTGTAAAAGGTCCCTAACCATGGATTTATATAAATTCACAATTTCTGAGCCAGTTCCTATCAACATTTCTAGATTTGTGTATGCTGATACAATGTCTACTCATGCCCTGTATTTGATCAAATATGAACATAATTTCTATTTGTAACAATGTTATAAAGCACAGTTTACATTGTAAATGATCATCCATCGTCCATAACTGCTTATCTGTGGTGGATTGCATGAGGGCAGCTGATGCTTTAAGTTGCTGTTATAATCAATGGATCGTACTGTGTGTTTGTTTTAGGAATGAGGCTGAGCCCAGGTAAAAGTAAGTGGAGGCTGTAGTTGATCAGTTTCTGACAGTTGAACTCTCCAAATAAGGTGTGTTTATTTAGGGTAAAAAAATACAGAAAATACACTTTTATGAGGCTTTTTTGTGAGATATATGATGATAACGAGGTTAGAGATACCATACTGATGAGCCTAGAGTCTGTTGTTTGCACAAGGAAGGATTTGGCCAGATTCATATGTGCTGTAACAGAAATATAACCTGTGAATCTGTGATGCTGAGTTAAATCATAGGTAAAATACACAAAGTCTGCAGAACCTATGATATAACAAAAGCAATGGCAGCACCTTGGACTCTGTGAAGGAGAGGGGATAGAATACAAAGTACTGTAAATCCTCAAAGTAACACACACATAGAAGGGATGAAAAAGTAGGTAGGATACAAAAAGAAAGATCTTAATATGCAGAATGTTGTGCTCAAATAGATTACAATATATTTTTTTCCCTCTTCTATTTACGTGTAAATCTAGTGTTAGGCTTGGCTATGTCTTTCTTTCTGTGTGCTACATAAAATTACAGGCCCAGTAAACACAAGGCTGAATGGTTCAGGAGACAGAAATGAAAAGGGAAAGTCACAGGTGTTTATCCATCTCTGATCCCCACCACGGGAGCTTTACAGGCATAATCCTAAATTATACTTAAGAAGAACCACCTGGACCTTACAAGCCATGACCAGATTACACAAAGTGAAACCCATGAAAGACTGATGGAGCATGACCAGATTACAGTGTCTGAGATCCACCTATGGGGAGAGTATAGTCTCTCTAGGATAGAGACCCTTTGTGGCTGGGTGAGCGATTGCCTTTTCCTTTAACTGAAACATAAAATCTCACAAAGCTTACCATTTTATCATGTTTCACTTGATTTCCACCAGCCAAATAATGTGCATATTAAGAATAAAAATAAATATTCCAAATCGGCAAAGTTGATATTTTCAAGAGTTGATAATAATAATAATAATAATAATAAATGTATTTCTATAGCACTTTTCACAACACAGAGTTACAAAGTGCTTCACAATTTGAATAAAAGCCACACATTGAAGTCAAGTATACATGTTTGAACATACAGGCACATAAACAAACAAATAATCAGACATTCATTCCAACATACACGCAAAAAGTTGCAAACTATGGCCAAAAATAAAGGGAAAAAGATTAAGAGAAATCTAACGTATAAAGATTAGTTTTTAGCAATCATTTAAAACAAATCACAGAATCAGCTGACCTGATAGGCTGAGGAAGGTTGTTCCACAGTTTGGGCGCAACAACCTCAAAAGCACAATCACCACTGGTTATATAAAATCAGAGTGTGGGACAGTCAGGAGACCCTGGTTAGAGGATCGGAGAGGCTGGCTACAGTGATAAGGTCTCAGAAGCTCTGCTATATAAGCAGGGGCCTGTCCATGTAGAGCTTTATATGTTCATAACAGGATTTTAAAGTGGATTCTGAATTTCACTGGAAGCCAGTGAAGTGATGCAAGAACAGGTGCAATATGTGAGCACTGGCTCACATATAATAATGTGATAATGCACGTGAAAAGTGAGTTACAATAATCAAGGCGGGAGAAGATTAAAGTGTGTACTAAAATTTCCAGATGACTGAATGACAGTAAAGGTTTGATTTTTGCAATATTTCTGAGGTGAAGGAAACAAGACGGGATGAGCTTTGAGATGTGAG
>VUQS01075528.1:0-19576 GCA_015108495.1 Heterochromis multidens
AATTTTTCATTTGTGTGTGTGTGTGTGTGTATGTGTGTGTGTGTGCACCCGTAAGATATGCCTGTGATCTTTGTACTATCCACATCCCAAAAAGGCCAGCAAAATGTACAATGATGAGACCTGGAAACCAACCGTTTAGCCAAGGATGAATGCATAAGCATAGACAACACCAGGCAATGTGGTAAATTATGCCGTGTGGACAACTTTACTCCCATCATAGTCACCCGAATCACCAGAGTTCCAACATTGTAACACAGAGTGTTGATGATGTGATGATAACCCACATGCGCCCAGGAACCCCAGATGGTTGCAACCACTAGCAAAGATCAAGAGGCCGAGAACACCAGTGTGCTGTGTGAGAAAAATGCAAGAAAGTCTCCGCCAGTGTCCAGAGCCCCCACGGAGATCCAGTACCAGTCAACCAGCACATCCCCGCCCCACCGAGGCAGCCTGGGTGGGGCAGAAGCCGAGGGACAGCGAGCAGACCCGAAGCCCTAGAGGGAGACCAGCCAGCATGACCCAGGCGCCGCAGCAAACTCCCAGCGGCGCACGACGACCAGTCCCACAGGGCCCCCACCCATGCTACCCACCCCCAGCACCCTCACCAATCCTGGAAACGAGAGGCACCCAGTGGTAGTTGTCCTAGTTGAAGAAGATTGTGTGAGTTTATATCATTACAGGTCAAATAAATGTGTCCGTTCCCCCGACCTCTGAATGCGGTTATTATCCATGGTTCTGGTCAAAAGCTGGGATGGGCTGGGAAGCAACTGATATTACTGAATATTATTATATTATTTTTGCACTTATAGATTTAATTGTTGTATATATTTCTATGAAATTACAACATTAACATAAGAACATTAAACAAATAATATTACATCACATCACTTTCCATAACACTTACTCGAAAAAGAATAAAAAGTATTTGATATGTTTTTTTCTTATGGAAATCCCACTAGTGCTGAAAGATTAAAAATTACCAATTACTTACTTCTCAGCCAAATAAAACCACATGTTGGGATATCCTGCACTTTAACGATGGAGCTGTAAAAAAGGATGCAAACTTCAGTGTCCTACAGATGTTCTTTAGGGTCCACTATTTATTCATTTTAATTTTTATGTCACTTATTTCTGGTATCTGTAAGTGACTCATTTGAAATGGCTTCGACCCTATAAACATCATGAATCTATCTTTACTAACCACATACTTTCTAATAGACTTAAGGCACATAATCTATGTTATGTTTACTTTTACTTAAAAATCAATAGTATGGCTGAGACCCTATGATTAATTTAAGAACAGAATTAAATGAGTGGGTACTATGATGATAAAAGTCAAAGTATCATTGTAAATATAGTTTTTAAGGGGAATTTGTTTCTCACTCTGGCAGAGTAATTATTATATGTGAACCATAATGTTTTGCTGATAGAACATATTGTTTAAATTTCTTGGCATATATTTAAGCACTTGGAGCTGACTTACTTGTAGTATTAGTCCTGCAGGAGAAGCTGCAGATAAGTCCCAGTGAGTCAATAGCAGGATCTCTGTGTATCATTGTACTCATAGAGGAGTTTAAGCACCAGAAACTTAGTGCTTTTATCTGTGATCACAGTATCTGTTATCCTTTTAGCAGTGTAACTATCTGCCCCAGCAGCTCTTTACATACCAGCACTCATCATCTTGCTTGGCTGTTGGTCCAGGATGAGGACTACATAGAAGCCAAGAATATACACCGATCGGCCACACCATCAAAATCGAAACGATAAAACAGCTATCCGACCTGTCAGGGCATGGATACAGGACATCTGGGGGTGTCCTGTGGTGTCTGGCACCAGGATTTTGGCACCAGGTCCAGTGGGTTGCAGGGTGGGGTCTCTGTGAACTGGGCTTTTTCTGGCACATGCCATAGCTGCTTGGTCAGATTGGAATCTGGGGAGTTTGGAGGCCGGGTCAGTACTTTGTGCACTTTGTTCCCTGAGACATTTTCGAGTAGTTTTTGATGTGTGACAGAGAGCACCATCCTGTTTGGGGAGGTCGCTGTCTGGGAGCGGGGGAACACTGCATTATAACAAGATGTTCAGTGGTATCCATCTCACCTGTCAGTGGCTTTAATGTCGTGGCAGATCGCAAAACCCGTTTTATGCTCCTAAGTAAATGTTAAATAAATCACCATCCAAATTCCAGTTTGAGGTTATTAGGACCCCAAACTTCCCTGAGGTAAAATAAAAACCTTACACTTGGAATAGTCTGCAAAGGCTATTGTACACTCTTGGGTAAATGGCTACCTTATTCTGTTTATTTTTAGATCATTTTAGCCTCCTCAATACTGACAGTTATTTTTGAACCTCCTTTTCTTTGAGGTTTCATTCATTATCACCTGTTTTTATTGTTTTATTTGGGTAACCTGTGACAGCTGGAATAGACTCCAACTTCTCTGCATCCCTGAACTGGATAAGCAGTTAAGAATATGAATGGATGGATGTTGTATTTGCCCGACTCAGACTTAATGCTGCCATCCTGGACAGCTCCCCTTTGCTAACCTGTAATGAAATTTACATGTTTAAATAAAGGATAAAAAAAAATAAAAAATCATCCAAAATATTAAATACTACCCTGTTCTCATATCTGATTGTTGTTAAAGAATTCCACCTAATGACTCATGTCATCACTCAATCAATACAGCAGATATATAAAAAATTGTTCCCCTGAATCCCTTTGTCTAACACTTATGCTCAGTATCTTTGCTTTATGGCCTGAGACAGCTGCATGGAAATGACCTGTCAGCTTCATAAACTACTCCATCAAGGGACTCACTTGTAGCTGCAGTGTAATGTTCTCCACATGGGTGCCTACATAAATGAGGAATCATTCATTTCAAACTGTGACATGAAAATGGCTCTTTACAAGTCCTCTGTTGAATCTATTTGTGACACATCCAAAACCGTCCTAAAAGTATATGTAATGCACAATTTTAGTGCATTCTGACTTATTTTTGCAATATGAAAAATGAGCTGTTGTTTGTTTTTGAAAATAGGACCTATGTGGGACATTGAAGGCTATAGAGTAACTGAGTCTCAGAGCCTGAGAGAGAAGTTTAAAACATGATTTCTTTTTCTAAAAAAAAAAAAAAAAAACAGCAATTTCTAACTGCTTGCTTTGACTTTACTGGCAATTTGGTATCAATGCTTCTGAAAGGTTAGAGGGCTATGTGGGGTGTTGCACAGAGCCTAAAAGCTAGCAGCATAAGTTGTACAAACTCCAGCCAGGTGGATCCCGAGCTGACAGACTGCTATAAAACTGGCAACCTGTTAAGCCTGTTTCCCCCAAGCTGCTCTCTCCATCTGTATGATGTGCATCTGCCTTGATGTGCTGTTGTTTCACACCAGGGGTGAACATGTTTACCAGTGAGATCTGACAAATGAGGGCTTTTCAGTTAGCTTGCAGAGAATAATTTTTCATTTTTCAAAAAAAAATCTTGTTCAATTATGTGCATCAGCATGTGGATTATAACCCTATATTTTCCTAATGGGTCATGCTATAGTGTAGCAATTATCCCTGTATAGCTGCACTTAATTCCCTGCAATTATACTGTGTATCTATACATTATAAAGGCTACGTGGCGATATGCTTTTTTGTTCCTTGACTGTATCATCCACGTCTGTTCCTATACAGCCAAATCTATAATTATCACATATAACTACAAGGTAGCCTATGAATATCTTCCAGAGAACTAAGTCCCCGTATTTAGACTGGCCTTTCAACATTAAGACAGAACAAATCCAACACCCCTCCAGGCAACTAATCCTTCTGAACTTCTGAACTTTTACCACTCTTTCTAGTCCGCGATCAAGGAAACTTCCTGGAATAAGCAAGCCTAACCCAGATGTGTTGAGAGGTGGACGAAGGCCTTTAGCTATTTTACGCAAGGCAGCTGTGAATGGGATGTTTTGGCACAAGCATATGCTCTTTAAAAATGGCATTAAACCAGACACTGAGGCCAAGATGAGTTCTCTCACCGCAGCACCTGTCATCACTGTTCCATTACATCAACAACAGACGACAGTAAACGAAGCACTAGGCCTGCAATGGAAAAACTGGACTGTAGCAGAATATGATGCTTCTAATAACCACTACATAGGATATCTGTGATGAGAGAACGAATTTCAGGGATGTGTACCGTAGCCTCTGTAACCTCCAGAGGCTATGGTACACACCTTTCACATAACTTATTTCTACCATCAGACACATTTTTTAGTCCTGACTCTCTGAATAAATATTGAGCAAATGAATAACAGAGGGACTACAATTACAGTTGTGTCGCTAGGCAACCATGCTCATTCTGTGTGAATATGACTTTGAACCGTTTCCACACAAAGTGCAGGTCGATTATGCTGTAATTTGTGCAGCAAAGGCCAAAAAAATTGGTAAAAAACCCCATTCTGCAGAAAAGTACATGAAAAAGCATGAGCAACACAGTAAAATCTGCAGAGAGCTGAGGGTAGGGACGGGATTTGTCCCATTTTCCTGAATCCGAATCTGAATCCAGTTCTGAATCGGTAAAAGCTGCACTGGATCAAGAGGACATAATATAGTTAATATGAATTAAAAACAAATGCAACAAGGAACACTAAAGTGTTGGAAAGCAACAGGATTTGACTGTTGAATTTATTAAGAGAAAGCGGTAGAAATGTACATGTAATGTTATGCTTAATTGGCATGGATATTACAACATTTTGAGGCTGGCTATTATTTGTTCTTGCAAACCACAGTCCCGGCAATTATCAGAGGCCCGGCTGTGAATTGAGAGCTGGCTTTTATTTGTTAAAAAAAAAAATGCATTGATTTTACTTTGCTATGATACCAAACCAAACCTGGGACTGTCAATGCTCAACACTCATCAACACTGTCCTGATAATTTACTTTTTCTTGCTTAAGTGAGAAAAGTGGATATATTTATACGTAATCTTTTATTAAAAATATAAACGAAATCAGGTGCAGCTATTGCATGTGATTATAGTTCTGCTGACTCTGGTGAGTTAATATGGTGCACCATACATATGCATGGCTGAGTTACCATGTGTTTGTATACCTTACAGTATACTGGACCTTAGAGATTGAGGATAAAAAGGGTGTTCAGAGGATTTTCTGAAAAAGGAGCTTAATGAAACCAACATAGAACCAGATCAAAAATGTAACCCACACTTAGAACCCAGGGAGACGCTTATGCCATAAGATTTATTGATTATCACAACTCACCAACCAGTTTTCTCCTGAGAATTACATTTATATACTACTAAATGTTTTATAGAGAAATGTAACTTAACTGTATTGTGCTCCCTGACATTGTTTTCCAAGTGTGGTAATTGCTATGTACTATGGGCTTTAAAGGTGCAGGACATGATGCTGAGGACCAATGTTTGCTTACTATTAGCCCTTTTCCACTAGTACCTACTTGGCTCGGCTCGACTCGACTCGGCACGGTTTGAGGGGTTTTCCATTAGGTGGTAGTACCTGTTACCAGGTACTTTTTTAGTACCCGCTTGCCTGGGGTTCCAAGCGATCCCAGGCGATCCCAAAATATGACGTCACTGGAGGAGTCATTATAGCGACTCCTTCACAATTCAAACTCGCCATTTTTGAAACCCGGCAACGAGCGAAATGGCTACACACAAACAACACTGTGCTTCATCTCACCGCCTGCAGCCTTTTCTGGCTCTCTTCTTTTACCCTGAGTCTGACAAAAAGCCATCGACCAAGCTGCAGGTATACCATCGCCTCGATGTCCTCCATTGTTGTGTGTTTGTGTCACATATAAATGAAGTCATGGGATTTTTGGGACACGTTGCTATAACGACCCCACCCACGCTGATGTGGTACTAAATTATAATGGAAAACCACAGAAACCGAGTGGAGTCGAATCGCGCTGAGTCGAGTAGCTACTAGTGGAAAAGAGGCATATGTGTGGATAGCCTAAAGGGGACCTATTATGCTGATTTCTAGATCTGTATTTTACTTTACTCTAGGATGCATCAGACTCTACTAAAGTAACTTTGCATGATTCACAGTTCAAAATATTAAAATATTTAGCTAACACTGTTCCTTGGTGCAGCCCTTCGGTTCACCCACTGCCTGAAACAAGTAGTTTTAGGTCACTTACCCCTCTGTTTAAGCCAACTTTCTTCTGATTGGCTGTCCCTTACAAACAGAACAGCAGGTGGGTGGAGCTTCTATACTCACTGCCAGAGCTGTGAGATGAGCATAATAGGAATCTGATCTCCTCTCAATGACATACAGATTCAAGAATAGACAAGAATAGAAAAGGCTCTCTGAAAACAGCCTGAAGCCTGAGCTTTTGACCCACAGAGATTAATTGGACATACACTAGCATCATTATTTGAAACTTTAATCATGTTTAATATTACTATTTAATGTAAGCATCAATCATTGTAACACTGTATATATATGATTGAAAATAAAGAAAAGCATAATGGGTATATTTTAAGAAAAGCAAAGCAAAGTAGGATAGTAGTTTGTGCTGAATGTTGAATGCTTATATCTTATCTAAGTCACTTTTTATTTTTAAATATTTAACCATTTCCCAAATCCAAATCATCTCCTAACCTCAACCAATTGCTGTGAGATCAAGGATGCCAAAAGTAGAGAAAGTAGGCTTAAAAAAAGGGTATTTAATTTTTATTTAAGGCAGGCATTAACAACAGGCAAGCAGACAGAAAAAACTAAGGCTGAACTTACTGACCTCAGTATGATGGTGAAATACATGATCTAAAAAAGTGTAACTACTTGTGGTCAGTATATTGGTGTATGTTAGAGCTGAAAAAAAATTATGAGTCAAATAACAAATTAGTTTGCAAATGTCTTGATGAGTAATAAATTGGTTAATAAAATGATAAAAGTATCAACATAAAATAAACCTTGACCAATAGGTCTTTATTAAGAAAGGAACCCAAAAGAGATACATGACTCACCTGGAAGACTCAAAAGAGTTTATATGCTGTAAAGTTACACACAGACACTCTCCCTTTAAAAAACACACTGTGGCCGTCTCAATAACACAGAGAAACGCCAGCACAATGTACACGCTGTATTTACTGTATGTATGCATGTATGTATGCCATATAGACACAACTGTGTTGGTGTACATAATCCCAGAGCATGAGTGGTATGTGTCAGATCTCTGTGACAAGGTCATTTGCAAATGTTCCACTCATATAATGCAGTGATTCACTCTGTTAGGTAAGTGAGTGGGAGCTGTTAGTAGGATGCATATTTTTAGTCTCTACATTTCCCTTTGGACTCAGCTGATACTGGGAACTTGGGACACTGATTATGTACACGTGCATATTGTTTTATGTAACACTAAAACTGTAAAATAATATAATGTTCTGTAGGGTACAGCTCTGAAATAATAAAACTGGAACATGTCTGTTGTGGCACTTGAACCAAAATAAGGTAATGAACTTGTTTATATGGCTCAAAATAGAAATGTATTATTTTGGTTAGTATGTGATTTTTTTTTTTTTATTGTTTTTTTTCAAAAATTTGATTTAATTTGAATCCACAAAAAGTGGGTACTTCATCCTGTTGTTTTCCTCCTCTTTGTATGACATACAGAAAATTATAAAAAATTAAACAACTGATTTAAATGGTATCTATAGTCTGAATAAAATGAGTTGAATTAAAAAATCATGGCAAACATCTAATTTATTATTTTTACTGGAAAATACTTTTTAAAATTCAGAGTAAGCATAATTAATGGTTTTGTTATAATCCTCCTAAATTTTGAAGTAACACAAAATATTTTAGTGACCCACTTGTGAAGTCTGATTATTAACAAAATACCCAAATATTCATCTATAATGGGGACTGTGCTGTAGTGGTTAGCACTGATTAAGAATGTTCTCGTTTCGACTCCACCAGCTGACTGGGGCCTTTCTGTGTAGTCTGCATGTTCTCCCTGTGCCTGTGTGGGACCGTTTTGGGTACCCTGGCTTCCTCCCACAGTCCAAAGACATGCATGCTAGGCTAGCTGGTGATTCTAAATTGGCCGTAGGTGTGAATGCAAGCGTGAAGGGTTGTCTTTCTGTCTGTGTTAGCCCTGCATTTAACTGACAACCTGTCCAGCATAGGATTGTCCATTAAAATAAAAAATAAAAAAACACAACAAAAAAAACTATCAGACACTCATTTGCTATAGTACTGATCCCAAGAGTGCCATCTTCGCCTCCAACAGCTGACACACACAACTTCACAGAGCACCACTGCAGACAGACAGGCACACAGCTCCTCCCCTCACCAGCAGCTGAACACATCAAGAGTAGCACAAAAAACTTTGACCCAGTGTTTTGAGTTTTGAACCTTTTCTTCAGTCATTGGTTTGTTTCCTTTATATTCTCAGTTCTGGTTTCATGTTTGGTCTGTTCTTGGTTTCAGTTATAGTATATTCCTTGAGTTCCTTTATATTTGTGCCTCCCTCGTGTTCCTGTACCAGTCTGTCTCCTTGTTCTGTCTTCAGCGTCTCAGTGTTTGTTTACGTCCCGTCTCCTCCTAGTCATGTCCTCATGTCCGGTCCGCCATAGTCTCGTCTCTGTGTGTCCTCTGTGGAAGTCAGTCTCATCTCCATGTTTGTTTACTTTTCTGTCTCTGTGTCAGTCTGTCTCCCCAGTCTGTCATGCCTTCATGTTTGTTTATCTTCAGTCCCGGTGTCTAGTTCTCGTGTCTCAGTCTGGGTCTCTGCGTGTGTAGGTGTTAGTCACTTCCTGTTTGACTTTGATAGTTTCTCGTTGTGTGCATATGTTCAGTTTAGCTTCCCCTGTCTTGTCAGTTAGATTCTAGTCAGCCGTGTTCCCCAGGTCTGTCCTCTCTGCCCTGATTCCCTCCTGTGTATATATTGTCTGAGTCTCTCCCTGTTCTTTGTCGCATCCTCGTCATACGCTGTGTTCTCGTCTGTCTGTGTGTTTCTCCCCAGCCCTAGCCTCTCTGTCAGTCTGTTCCTGCCCTGGTTGGTTTTTAGTTAATTCTGTCTGTTACCAGCAATAAAGCTGCGTTTAAGTTCTACCTGTGCCTGCCAAGTCCTGCATTTGGGTCCACGCTCTACCTGCCACACAGCTGATACATGACATCAGTCCTGCCCATCTGTAACGTTAATAGACAGTGTTAATTTAACAGGATAACATTAATTTTTTCTAATAAAGTCCCAGATTGAAGCTGAGAAAGGTCTATCAGCAACTAGACAGAAACAGTGACAGATTACTTGCCAACTCTATTTGATCAACAATGAAAATATGGTGATGAGTCACCAGAAGCATCGGAAATAAAATGTAGGTTTGCATGGAGCAGTATTGTTCTAAATTTGTTAATTAACTTTGTCATTTTTCCCATAGTATGAAAATGGTATCAAGTATTTTCCTGGGTATTGATATCGAGTGTGAAATTATAGTATTGTGACAAACCCTAGTCCAGGGTATACACTGCCTATTGCCCTATGACAGCTGGGACAGGCTTTACCCACTCATCGGCTTATTCGCCATGAATAAGCTGAAAAAAAACTGATGGATGGATGGATGGATACGTATCTGAAAATAATGGCAATATTAGATTTTGGGAAGCTCTACTAACAGAGAGAGTTTATGAGAAACAAACAAAAACATGCTCCTCTAAGGTGGCTGTGTCAGATTCCCAACAAATGTACATGTTTGGCATCGATCTTGTAGACACTTCACAGCAAGGACTACATCTCTCTCTCACACTCTCACACACACACTGCTTTCTGTCATGAGATTAGGTTCAATGTTAAACAAAGAGGCAGAGTAGGTTTCTGACATGCCAGCTCTTTAATTAGACCACTGGTATCTGAGGATATACACACACATACACGCACACACAAACATGCACACAGCCGTGTTTGCATAATTTTAGAGGACATTACACCAACATTACAGAAGGTTCACCAAAAATCAAACCACAACACATCCATTACCTCACCCTAACCTTTGTTGCAAGTCTGCACAAAAACTTAACAATTAATGATGACACACTTCAAGGAAGATGGGTTTCCACAGTGTAACTGTAAATGGATTTATGTCCCCACAACATAATAATTATACACACACACACACACACACACACACACTTGCTAGGTGTTAAGTGTAATCAGAGTTGTCTGTCTGTCTAGTGTTTCTTACAGTGAAATGGTGCCACAGACAGATATAAGCCAATCAGCTGTCACCTTCACTGATGTGTTCAGAGGCTCCACGAGACTAGACAGCTCAGCATGCCATCTCTTTAGCCAAGTATTGCACTACATTTAAAAACACAGGCTACTCAACCAACCCAAAATACTTAACGAATCTTAAATCCATAAGATGGTCACACAACAAATGTATGTCTAAACTTTAAAGTATTATCATCCATATACTGTAGTATTATTGTAGTTTATCTTATCATTCCACGTGATTACTGGTATCAACAAAACAAAACCAACAGAACAGGAGACATTTCTCCAAGGAGAATTTAAAAGACATAAATATCACTTAAAAAAACATGATTCTAAACAAACAGAAGTAATGCAGGGCACCAAATGTTGAAAAGTGTGCTTCAGTTGTCTTTATCAACCAAGTTATAAAGTTATGGCTGCTGTTCAGTGTTACAGTCCAAGGCCTTTTTGCAGAGTTGCTGTGTGTGTGCGTGTGCTTGTGTTCCAGGAGTTTCCACCCTGATCGCAGTAAATGCAGAACACCTGTCCAGTGTTCTGCAGGGCCATTTAAATGATGTCTTTTGAGGCCTTAGCCGGTCTCCACTCCTGAGACAGTGTCTGCACCTTCTCCCTGTCACAGCACCCCCTTTTGGTTCTTTTGAGTTATCATCTTTGGTTTTGTCATACCCTTGCCAACTTATCCTCAGATTTACACATATCATGATCATTATTACAGTAAGTTTAATAAACCTTTGGTAATCCATACTCAGTTGGTGGTGTGACTCCATTGTTTGTTGCAGCCTACAAATCGATCGTAACATCCAGTAGGGTGCAGGGGCATCTAGGGGACACTAAAAAATTGTCTAGATCTGGGGTCAATACTCATTTTTGCACAGTGGAAATGTTCTCCCTGAGTCACCTCTGACTCATGGAATTTACTGAAATGTTTACAGTATGTGAAATTAGTGAGTCACTGATAAACTGGCTTATAAAGGATAGACACAGCCACTGACATAAAAACTCAGGATCTTTTGCAGGCAGCTGTTAAGGACAGACAGACCACACAAGTTCCAGACAATAACTGCAAAAATATCTGATAGTAACCTGTAAATGTTTTGTAATTTTTTAGTCTTTTCTGCCATATGCCATTTAATTACAATAACCTGGTAAGGTGTTAGTATCCATTTTTGAAGTGAAACTGTGGTTTTGAGTAAGTGAGAAGTTAAGAGGCAATACAAAGTGATACCACCAACACAGAAAATAAAATGCATCCAGTGGTGTAATGGACCAATGAGGAATTTGCAAAATAGGGTAAATGTGTTCTAGTCAGGATTTTTTTCTCTTTTCTCAGAATGTCTATTTAATCACTCTATACTTACGTATTGGTTAATTGTTCAGTCAAAAGGAGACACACACACATCCACATATATAGCCAATTCAGAGTTTCTCATTCACTTACACTTTGCATATAGACATCAGAATTCATCTAGCAAAATAAAAGCACACAAAAAATACTGATGTGCACCGACACCCCACATGCTCAGTCTCATCATACTTCTGCACGATTAAACTTCCATACACCATGAATTAGATTGATGAGGTGTGGGCAGCTGTCTATGCAATGACAGCAAATAGTGTATGTCAACACTTAACTAAAGAGTAGTGCGAGGTAGCAGGTGTCCCTCTGTGACCTGTGACCTTAACTTTAGAGAAGTAGCTCACAGCAAAGGAAAGATCTTGTTCTCAGTACAGTAGAGCAAGATTTGGAAGTCTGTTATGATTGACTTTTTTGCTATTTGATATATAACATATCCATCATAAAAATCTAACCGTAATAAATGGTCAAATACTAGACAAACTGCACTGTTTAAATTTTCAAAATTTGGCCAGTTTTCTTAAATGCTTTCACTTTGTGGGAGGGAAATAGAAGCAATGTAAATATAATCCACATTTTGGCACAAACTCTTAAAGATTTTCATAATCGGAGGGACCCAGTGCCCATGCCTATTAGAATAAATCCCTGTCCTTGCACTTAATCTTCCTTCAGCCTTGACACATTCACACAAAGATCATTTGCGCTCTGCGCAAATACTGCTGAGGTAGGCCACAGTCAGGAATGACAAAATGTAATCTCTGTTTCCCAGGTGGAGTCTCTCAAACTGAAGTGCCTTCTAGTATGCGGCAAGGCAGATAGTGTGTGTGCAGTGTGTGTATTTCCTGTCATATAGAGAAAGGGTGACAGGCCACAGAGCCCAATTAGCACAGAAAAATGTGTAAAAAATATATATTATTTCATTACATTGTTTTACCTTTAAGGCACTACATCAGTTTACTGCATATTTTAGGTAATTTATCACAAAGAAGATGCAGACTCAACATCTTCCTTCATATTTTAGATCTGCACTTTTTTGGGCAGGTTAGGTTGAACTGCATGAATCTCTGAATTCCTAATACCTCTACATTAATAATGAGTAATAATATTGAAAGTATAATGGTATGACAGTAGCTATTTTAGTGCCCAGTCATACAGGCCTAGAGACTGGTCGGCAACCCCTTGGCAACCACTGGCCAAATGAACGGTTCCTTTTGAAGCATGTTGGTTGCAACAGTAAGGCACAAATTTTACTTTGAAGGCGAACATTCTCCGTTTCCATCCCACTTTTTCAAGCTTCACTACCACTCAGCCAGTAGTTGGCAAGTGTTTGTAGACAAGTCGACATCTTCCATGCAAACTATGGGCAACTGCAGTGATCTGCTAGCAACCAAAGCTATCACAATGAGGTTTTTGGTGAACCACCTTCTTTACAACCAATTTTACCTCTCAACAGCCAGCAACCTCTCACCAACCGGTCAGGGAGTGCACATTTTTCCCTAGCGACCACAGGTTGGCAGGGGGTCACCAACTGGTCTCTAGGCCTGTGTAACTGAGGCCTAAGCTAGGTAGTTAAGCTTGTAAAGGATCAAGGTGTTCATTGAAAAGTATAGTATAAAAAAGGAGCAGAGGATATGGGATCAAGTTAAGGACAAAGAATGGTGCAGGAAGAGGAGAGGAGAGGAGAGGAGACAAAACGAGACGAGAGGAGAGGACGTGTGAAACCCTAAATGGGAGGTCAAACAAACAGAGCTATTAAAATAAAAATAAGGGAAGCAGACTTTAAATGACACAGAATATAATGTAAAGTAAATTATGAGTAACAGCAGGGTAAGCCAAATGGGAAAACTGGGACCTTGTGAGAACTTAGGAATAACTTTAGTTTTTTTGTTGTTGTTTTTTTATATCTGGGGGGAGGGGCCGTTCTTCAACCAAGGGCAGCAGCAATTGTGGGCATCTGTCATCGGCCATCTGGGAGAGCCCTAAGGCTACTGTAGGCACCAAAGCAAATGTGACCTGAGCAAGACTGTAGAGTACGGAACACAGTCACATTGCAAACAGTGAATAACAAAAAGCACAAAATTAGAACTTAGTAATAATCCAATGAGTAAACACAGTTGATGCAGAAATATGGTGCAGCATTCAATGCAAGATGCAAAATACTTTGTACTGAATGTACCAAGTAAATGAAACAATTCATGAGGGGTTTTTAAAATACTATTATTGGTTGTTTAGTTTGTTAAAGGAACAGTTTGAAATTTTGCTTTAATGAAAAGAGATGTGAGGCTTAGTAACACACTCTGGACAGGAACAGAAGAAAACAATGTTTTTTTTAATCTTGTAAAGTATAAGAATTACATTGTTAGAAAGTAAAATGCAGAACCAACAATAATTTCATTTAATTAAACTCAATTCAACAGTTGCCTCAAGGCACTTTATATTGTAAGGTAAAGTACAATATTAGAAAGAAACCCCAAAAATCACATGACTCCCTATGAGCAAGCACTTGGCAACAGTGGGAAGAAAAACTCCCTGTTAACAGGAAGAAACCTCCGGCAGAGCCAGGCTCAGGGAGAGGCAGCCATCTGCCACGACCAGTTGGGAGTGAGAGGAAAGAGAAGAGAGCAGAGAGAGATAGGACAAAAGGCAAACTACAGGAGAGAGAGCCAGAGTTTAATAATGATAATGATTAAATGAAATAGTGGTGTATAAACACACAGAGAGTGAAAAAAGGTGAGTAAAGAAAAAATGCTCAGTGCATCATGGGAAGCCCCCCAGCACCCTAAACATACTGCAGCTTAACTACGGGATAGTTCAAGCCATCTGACCCAGCCCTAACTATAATCTTTAAATAGTTATGTGCTGAACTATAGGAGCAGCAGTTTTCCGAAGTCTCTACTGGTTTTTAAACTAAGACCAGCTAAGTAGGTGCTAGCTACAACTGTAACAGTGAGACCATTACGTATTGTTTTTCTCACCAAACTCTCAATAGGAAGAATTACAGACTATTCCTTTAAGCTATTCTTGTTTTTGTTTGGTATTTTTTTCAAGTTTTGATGCTACTGTGTACAGTTCTTACAAACCAACCACTAGATCCAGATATAATAAACAAACACCATTTTTATAAGACTGGGTGAAAAAAAAAGAATCTTTAAAATGCTGCAGGTTAAAATTTGATGCTAAATTAAAATAATTTTGATGAGCTGACATTTACTAACCAACATATCACCATATATTCAAATTAGCTACATATTTTTGGCAGATTGAAGGCCATACAGTAAAATGTGGAGAGGGACTGCTGATTATAAAGAGATGGATTAGGTTGGACAACTATGTTAGATGTGGGCTGTTGGAAGGGATTGGCCTGCAGTCAACTGTAATCCGCCTCTTCCTTCCCTTCACACTCAAAACAAGACTTGACCTAAATTCTCGTTAACAGTTTTAGATATGTTTAACAATGGAAGCTTACTGCAAGATGCCAAAAAAGTGTGAATTTGTAAAGTATTTTTGGAAGATATTAATAGAATGGCAACATCACTGTGTTTTGTTTTTTTTTTCTGTATAGTATTTGGCTAGATGAGTGAATCTCTAATGTAAAAAGCTGCATGCAGGAGGAATGTAGCTTACTTACTGCAAGTGAATCTAAAGCTCTAATGTTTTTATAAACTGTTATTTTCAAAATGTAAAATGTGTGAGACCAGCATCATAACTACTGTGCTCCACTGGTGATACTGTGGGTGTTTCATAATATACATGCTAAAATCCTGCTGGTGAGGATTGATGGGCAACACTTTGCCTCAACTTATCTTTTACCTCAGTTATTAAGTTCAGTTAAGCTCAGGATACACAGCTTGATGTTTCAAATCCTAGTTGCAGAGTCTTGGAGCAGGGAATGGCAAGCTACTGCAGTTCTGCCTCATTTAAAAGAGTTATTTAGGAGGGTTAGTGTTTAATATCTGTGGCCAGTTTCAGTTGGTAGCTTTGTTGTTGTTTTTGCTGACTCCAGCAAAAAATTAAAAGCACTTTTCTATAACCTGTGCAGTCTTCATGCATGCTACAGTCTTTTGCAGAGGAGGAAATGGCTTCAATCATTCAAAGGTTTTGGTGTCTGATACAGTCTTAACAGCTTTGCAACACTCTGTCCTAACAGTGTATCTAGTCTTTAAATAATTGTTCAACCTTTAACTTAGATTTCCAACTATGTTCAACTCCCCTGGGATCGGCTTGGCATGCCAAATGTGTGTTTTGAACTGTAGGTTGAGGCTGGGTGGATTATTACACTTTACAGTTTAAATTCTGAAAATAAACTAGGATACAGGCGTAGGATTAAAAGTAACAGAAAGCGAATTGAGGAACAGTGAAAGGAAATTAATTTCTCACGTTTAGATTTGGATTTAGATTTGGCTTTAAAGCTACTTTTTTGCCTGTTTTCACTTTGTTCTCCTGACATTTCTCATGACAATGGTATTGCAGGCCAAAGCTTAGAACATCTAAAATCATAGATGGATGCACCTTATTTCTCTCTTTTTAGCTTTGGCTCCAAGTTACACTCTCACTGCTTTTAGAACTTGAGCAAACATTTAAAAAATGTTTATACAAACTGATGGCATGCCAAGCAAATAAAATGCTTCCATTCATAGGAGTGACATATGCTTTCGATGTAGAGTGATAGCAGAAGGTGGGAGGAGGGATGTATGGATGACTAATGAGGATGACTAAGAAATGTTTTCAGGGTGATTTTCTGTGTCATTTGTTTAACCCATGTATGGCCCATCAGTTGATAAATATACATTGCATGGAGTCGATCGTGAGACCCCTGTGTAATGATTGCTGATTTAAAATATGCACAACAGGATATACTAAAAATGCACATATCAGCGCCTACGGTTCATAAAGAATTGTCTCAGACAGCAATCATCTCATATTGTAAATTAAAACTATTAATGCAAAATGTATGTTATAACTTACAAAAGTGAACATAAAATAAGATGAAAAGTCCCAGTGCCAATCAAATGTGCAGCAGTGGGCTCCAGAAGTAGCACATTAGAGCTTCTAATAAAAAATAGTGTGCTATATAAGAGACTATATAAAACGAATTCCACAACAGCAAAGATTGTGACTGAACTTCCAGAGGAAAAATACTTTTAAAAACCTTATTTTAGGGGAAAATCACCTAACTTTTTAAGCAGCTTTTATCAGATTTGAATAGTGATTCCACAGTGACCATTAAAATTTCAACAAAAAAAGAAGAAGAAAAAACAGCTATCTGCATAAGTAATTGTCCAGCCAAACTTTAGGTTAAATACCTTTACATCATTGAGAATGGCTAATGGAAATCTAAATTGATCTGGTAGAAATTCAGCAGTGTTTCATTTCTAGAGCCTATTGTCCAGTGTTGACGGATGACTTTAGATAAGATCACTGCTCTTTCTCGGCCCTAATCATCCATCCTTCAAGTTACTATCTGTGTTGACTTATGCTGGAAACCTGACAGACCAAATTGAATTTAACTTTTAATTAGATGCACTCCCTAGGTAAAATGGGTTTAATTTTCTGAATAATTCTGTTGTCTCATTAATGCTGTCTGGTTAGGAGACTCATCTAGACTTGTTCATTCTGACAAATAAACCAGCTAGTTAAATCTAGTTTTAATCATATTCTGTTTAAAGGTTAATACAATATAGCAAACACTATGTCATCCATGGTCTTCATTGTTAACTAAGTCAATAATTGTGCCTACAAGAGGATTATGATTATTAGAATTAAGCTATGGCAGTTCTGCCCAAGACCTCAGCCATGAATGATTTGATATCAGCAGCAGATTTCACCTGCTGACAGCAACACTATATTGATTTAAACTATATGGACAAAAGTATTGGGCCACACCTATTAATCTTTGAATTCAGGTGTTGTCATTCCCTCTACCGCAGGTGTATAAAATAAAGCACCTAGCCACACAATGTGTCTTTACAAACATTTGTGAAAAAATAGGTGGTTCTAAAGAGCTCACTGAATATGAGTGTGGTAGTGTAAGATGTGACGGCTGCAACAAGTGAAAAAAAGTTTGTGAAATTTCTTCCCTCCTAGATATTTCACGATCAGCTGTAAGAGGTAGTATTACAAAGTTGAAATGTTTAAGAACCAAAGCAATGCATCCACAAAGTAGCAGACCACGCAAAGTTACACAGCAGGGTCGCCAAGTGCTGAGGGGCGTAGTTCATAAAAGTCACCAGCTCTCTCCTGACTCAGTAACTGCAAAGTTCCAAACCTCCTCTTGAATTAACATAAGCACAAAAACTGTGTGCTAGAAGCTTCATGGCATGGGTTTCAATAGCCTAGCAGCTCCTGTAGGTGTCATGTGTAGGTGACCCAGTACTTTGTCCATATAATGTGATGAGGCCGGTATTAAACTAGCACTAGGCGTAAATCTAGCGAAAGCAGGACAATGGGAAAATTTTAAATCAAAAGTCCTCCTCCTGCAGCTCTGTCCCCTCTGTTCCAAGATCCTCCCACAAGACAAGTATGGACATGGGAGCTAAAGATAAGTCACTGTTTTGGATTCATATGCGATTCTAATGCTACCATTGCAGCTGAAAGTTCTCTGCTTAACCCATTGCACCATCAGATCTTACTAATTGTGTGGACTTTTTTCACTCTTTATACCACTTCAAAAGGTACAGTCAGTCATCTTTTGAGTTTTTTTAATAAAAAAAAAAAAAGAATACTGTACTCATAAATATACATTGATTAGTGTGTAATTAGAATTAAGAATTAATCTATTAAAAATATATAGGAGCAGGCATTTGTTTGTGGAAGCTGCCATGTTGCCCTGTCATCTTGAATACAGTGGCCGAAATGGACATTGTCGTTCCGCCTAATCGCGTTTTATGTACAGTGATGTGAAAAAGTATTTGCTCCCTTCCTAATTTTTTAGTTTTTTGCATATTTGTCCCACTTACATGTTTCAGATCAAACAAATTTTCATATTAGACAAAGATAACCCGATTAAATACAAAACGCAGTTTTTAAATGATGATTTCATTTATTAAGGGAAAAATGTTATCCAAACCTACCTGGCCCTGTGTGAAAAAGTAATTGCCCCCCTTGTTAAATCATGAATTAACTGATTAACCACATTTTTTGTAAAGCTGAGTTCAGTTTCACTAGCCACACCCAGACCTGATTACTGCCAGACCTGCTGAATCAAGAAATCACTTAAACAGAACCTGTCTGACAAAGTGAAGTAGGCTAAAAGATCTCAAAAAGCAACACATCATGTCACGATCTAAAGAAACAGCTGAGAAACAAAGTCATTGACATCTATCAGTATGGAAAGGGTTACAAAGCCATTTCTAAGGCTTTGGGACTCCAGTGAACCACGGTGAGAGCCATTATTCACGAATAGAGAAAACTTGGAACAGTGGTGAACCTTCCCAGGAGTGGCCGACCTACCAAAATTACTCCAAGAGCGCATCAACGACTCATCCATGAGGTCACCAAAGAACCCAGAACAGCATCTAAAGGACTGCAGGCCTCACTTGTCTCAGTTAAAGTCAGAGTTCATGATTCAACAGTAAGAAAGAGACTGGACAAAAATGGCATCCATGGGAGAGTTCCAAGGAGAAAACCACTGCTGACCAAAGAGAACACAAACGCTCGTCTCACATTTGCCAAAAAACATCTTGATGATCCCCAAGACTTTTGGGAAAATACTGGGTGGACTGACGAGACAAAAGCTGAACTCTTTGGAAGGTTTGAGTCCCGTTACATCTGGTATCAAACTAACACAAAATTTCATAAAAAGATCATCATAGCAACAGTCAAACATGGTGGTGGTAGTGTGATGGTCTGTGGCTGCCTTGCTGCTTCAGGATCTGAACGACTTGCTGTAATTGATGGAACCATGAATTCTGCTCTCTACCAGAAAATCCTGAAGGAGAATGTCCGGACATCAGTTCATGTCCTGAAGCTCAAGAGCACTTGGGTTATA